>JZKD02S1047522.1:156757-171400 GCA_000966675.3 Picea glauca | reverse complement strand
CAGTGTGCAGAGAGAATGTGAGAAAAGAGAAACATGAGAGAAAGAATGGAATAATTTTGATTAACCAAAAGAATGAATGATAATTTACACATGATATACTTTGTATAACTCAAATAATTCACACTGGAGGATAATCCAATGCACCATAGTGGTGGTCTAGAATAATCTAGACACACACCGACAGTTATAGGAGTGAACTGCCACCTAGTTTGAGTTAACTATTCTCTCAGTCTTCGGTTAACTGAATGAAACAGAGTGAAGTGAGAAGGAGATCGGGGAATCATGAGTAATGCGCTAGTCTGGTGATGATCCCAAGTACAATGCACATTATTTGGTGATGATCCCAATGTTGCATGGTGATGAAACCAATGTGGCATCTAGACTCCACTCAACTGATCAAACTAAAGTGTGAAATGAAGAGAATATTCTCCTAGAATGTAGGAAAAGGAATATTCTTCCTAAACTATAGGAGACTGAATAATGACTAATAAACATAGGGAAAACCTTAGGAAAAAGAAATCCTATGTGTGTGTGAAGTATCTCCAACACATATGTGATCATATTTGTGACAGAAGCAGGTGTTGTCCAGTTGGAAAATCTGAATGGGAAAGTTGTGGAAGGATTGGTTAATAGTAGTCAGTTGAAACTGTATAGAGACAATTGTGCTTCTGTGAACTAGTATGAGTGTGTAGTATGTGTACCATAGTATCTGTATTATAGTGTGTTATAGAAGAAAAATAAAAATAAAATAAGAAAAACAATAAAAGTGTTTGAGTTAAGAGACAAGAGGTTGAATTTATGCATAAGGTATTTTTCAAACTAAGGAGAGAAACCAGAAAATGTCATAGAGATGTAGAAAAGAGGAAGAAATAGTGTGCAAGAAGGAGTATGGACTCAAAAAATATATATGTGTAGAAGGTGGGAAATGAATTAAAGAAAGGACATGGTGAGACAAGCATTTAAGAGTAAACATGATGACAAGGTAGTGGATCCGTGTAGTCACAAATTAAAAATGACAAGAGGATTTTGACAGGCTAGAAAATCTAGCGTATAATCTGTTGGAGGATATGAAGTTAATCAAGAGTTAGGAAAAAGATTAAATGTGAATGAAAATGGATTAGACTCTAGGTTTGGGTGTGAAGAAGAGTAGAACAACTAGCGACGGGCCATAAAATAATATGAAGGGTCGATAGTTAAAGGTTATTGTTGTTCGAGCATTTCAAAGAGAAAAAATGAGCCAAGAGAATATTTTAATAGAATCGAGAAATAAAATTACAGAAGAAAGTGAGTTACAGACACCAATGGCGCCACCGAAGACAAGAGAAGCTTCATCACGAAAAAAGAAATAGTGCAGTAAGCAAACAACACCATAGAAAAAAGTCTCAAGGGTGGAAGAAGCAGATCCAAGTTTGGAAAAATTAACTAGAACAAGAAGGAAGTGAGGTCATAAACAATGTAGAAAGAGACACAAGAACTAGAGAAGGATCAAGAAGAATAACAAGAACACGAAGAACAAGGGAAGAGAACTTGCTACGTAGTAAGAACCTGTGTATTGCAACATTTATGATACTTTAGAAACAAGAAAACCATCTACCCAAATTGAAGGAGAAAGTTAAAAATGAGTTCCACACTTATTCAACTCGATTACTGCTCAAGAAGAAATGATTAAATTAACATTATTGCAAAGACAACAGAGGAAATTTTGCAGTAGGAAACCCAAGTAGAGGAAAAGATTGTGACTGCAAGAGAAACATTCTAGAAGTTCATGGAGATGTGGAAAAAGGCCTGAAGTGGCTCGGGATGAGCCACAGGTGAGTGTTGGGGGCCTATTGGAGCACGACATTTTGGGACCAATTTTGAAAATTGCACAATATAAAACTACACAACAAATCGGCTGAGTAGTGCATGCGAAAGAAATGAATACAATTAGCGCATTTTCATGGGTCAGTGTGTGCGAAAGTTGGAAGTTAGTTAGAGGTAGTTAGACTTTTTGGTCCATTTTGGAATGGGATAATACCTAATTTAAATTTATAAATGTGTATGGGTTTTTGGGTAGAAAGTAGGTTTGGAGAGGTTTTGAGAAGTTTGGAAAAGTTTGAAGTTGGAAATTGGAGAGTATGTGATTGATAAGTAAGTCATGAGATAAGTGTCCACCATAAAAGAGAACGGCAAGGGAATAGTGGGTAGAACTGAGATATCATTTATGAGTGCAGTGTGCACCTTTTGTAAGAAATGATGTTGAATAATAATATAAGAAGCATGTTTTTGTGGACGTAGCCCAGTTTGGGGTGAACCACATTAATTATGGTAAGTTTGTGTTTTGTTGTGATGTGCTTGTTTACTATTCTGGTTATTGCACATACTTAGCGAATGAATGATTAGTATGAATAAGTTATATGATTTTTTTGCCCACATTATGAATGGTATAATGAATGAATGTTAGGTATACTTGTAAGAATGAATGTCTCCCTTCCTTTCATGCTTGTGGAAACCCGGTTCCTGCAATCCCCACAAGTACATTGGGTGAGACTTCACCTACTTGCGAATGATGTTGAAAGGGTTGGTATCCTTAGGGTTTTGTTGGTGATTTAATGGTGAACCTTGGGTCTTCAACTACGCATCAATAGTGAGGCACATGACAGAGGTGTGTTCCTAGGGTCTTCATCTCGATCCAAAAATAGTACAATTCTATCCACGTGATTACCGATCATTGATGTATACCATTAACAAGTGCGAGGGAAATCGACAATGATGAAAATGTCTCCCAAGGTACCCTAGTACATTCCAGCGAATGTGAATAAATAAGATGAAGTAAAAAAATTGTGGAATCATTCCATTAAAGTCCAATGATGTAAACCTATTGTCGAAAGAAAGAGACTTGTCATTGAGGCATGTAGGTTCCAAGGTAGTAACTTATTTATAATTATAATTCCTAGATAATGTGTTGTATTCAATAGGAACAGACTCATCGAAGGAGGGTCATGATGTGTCCTCAATCATCGACATGAAACTAACACAGGAAAGTGATGTAAGATTATAGATCAAATTAATGAGCACAAAATGACACGAGGATGAAGGTTTGCAATACTACAGAGCGGTTGATTTGGGATGAAACTTCCCTTGAACATTATGAGGCATGAAAGATGACTTGGAAACATTGACTCGACTAAGAGATAGGACAAATCATAGTGAGACAATAACTGGGGCACTCTTCAGGTGAGTTGAAGGAGTATAATGACTCATAGGATTGGTATGACTCAGAGACAAGTAAATTACCCAATTGTAAGATAAGATGCAAATAGGTGCCATGTTCAAGGGTGACAACAAACAAATACCATAATTATTTCCAAAAACTGACCCACTTCCATCAAAATTTCCCCCCACCATGAACAACGAGTACCTCTTTGTTATTTAATGGGGTTGGTTAGTTTCATTTTTAAACGATCTTGAAATATAAAATGAACTATGCTCAGGGTTGGTACTTGATGCAGACCCTGAACCTTGAGCCAAGATCCACACAGGATCGATCTACTTCTAATCCACATAACTAAAATAGTTCTTTCGGGCCCTCATTGGAACCCCACGAATCTGATCCACAGATCCTTCACGAAAACCCCACCTACGCAACGTGCACTAGGCATGAGTCTTCACCTCCACACAACCACCAGATATGAGCTCTGGCCAAGCCAAGAGACGTTTTTCACAATTCGTGACTCAACGATGCAAGAGAGTCGAATCTTTTGACTCTTCAAACCCTGAAACCCGAAATCGGTCCTGGTTGTATCGGGATTTCGGTAACCGGGAGTTTGAAATGAAGCAACCCCAAACAATGGTCACTTCATTCCCCAAACTCTGAAATTTCTCCTTTTGCGATATCGACAACCTTTCGGGAATTTTTCCTTTGCACCTCCCAGGGACTCAAACCTGTGCACATATCCTTGATCCAACGGTTCTCAGGCCACTACGCTCCAGATCCAAAGGCTGGTGCGATTTTGTGAACCGGGAGTTCACAATGCAGCGACTCCAAAATCCTTTTAGGCTCCAAAACCCAAACTCTGAAATAGAGAAATTCAAGCACGAGATTTCAGGATTTCACAAACCAGGAATTCGTGATGCAATGACCCCAAAATCCCTTGCTGCTCCGTTGTCTTCGGAATTGCCGAAATGTCAAACCCCGAAATGCCAAAATGCCGAAATTCCACTCCAAGGGGGAATCAACGGCTCTTGTTTCTTCTCATCCAACAGTCGCTACTCCTCCTAAGCTCTTGAACACTAAAATACGCTCAGTATTAACTTCCTCATAGATCTGTGAGATCTAACAACCTACGAGATTTCGCACTTCTCCACGAAGCATCTCCATCGTTCGTTTCTTCTCTTCTGTGTGGCTTCCAAAGACTAAACTCTGTGCGTCTTCGCTTGATCCAATGATTGTCAGATATCAACGCTAGATATAACGGCCCAAATATAATCTTTTGTGCTCTCTCCTCCTATTGTCTGGACGTGAAACTCGACGATCTAGATATCGTCTCTCCAGCTGAGCTAACGACAATTGTGCTCCCTCCTGAGCTTGAGAACTTCCTCCCTCCCCTTGGGATATTTTCTGAAGTTTCAAAGGCCTCGACCTTTGCTTCCTCTGTGAGCTCAATTCCTTTGGATATTTCCTGCATTCTAGGAATTCTATCCCTCCTGAGCTTTATTTACCTAGGCCTCTAGGAGACTCACCCTTTTGTGTCCTCAAAGGGAAATCTGGTGTCCTCTTGACGACCTTTTTCTCAAGCCCTCCTTGTTGAGCTTAACAGAGTATTCAGTATCTTTGTGAGTGTCTCTCCTTGACACTTCTCTTCCCAACAGAACTTGAAAAGAGTCCTTCTGTGCACCCTATGAAACTACTCAATGCCCTCCTGGAAGAGCTTCCACAGAATCCTTAGTGATTTTGTTTTCTCTCTCTGAACTCGAAATAGAATTATTTTGTGCACTCTATGCACTTGCTCAATGCCCACTTGTCATATTTCTCCAGAATCCTTAGTGACTCTATCTTCTCACCGAACTCGAAATAGAGTTCTCCTCAATGCATCCTATGCATTTTCTCAATGCCCTCCTAGCAGAGCCTTTACAGAATTCTCAACAATTCTGCTTCTCGTCTCTGTGCTCTCCTCTGCACAGTTTCTCCTTAAATGTGTTCAGCAACCTTGAGGCTTCCTCCTTGAGTCAATGACTTCCTCTGGTGCACCCTCTTGGCACGTCTTTTCCTAGAATTCCACAGAATTCATAAGTGCACTCCTTGCACTAGCTTACAGAACCCGCAGCATTCTTTCATGCACCCTCCTGCATGAAGCCACAAAGAACCAGACATAAAATCAGTAAACCCACAGATAGAAAAATCTATCTATCCCTACAAATTCACATCTAACATACATCCACATCATATCATAAACACATAAAGACATCCATTCATGAACTCACAAACACATGAACAACAACATGCAGGAAAAACTACTATGATTGTATAATCATGAAATGCCTCTTTACAATGTGAGCTCAGACTGCAACAGAGTCACGGCTTCCTCTCCTCTCTAACCTATTCTCTGTTCTACTCTTCCTTTTTTCTGAAAAACAAAAGAAGATATTTTTACAAAGAGCGGCTCCTCGAGATCTTCCCTCCATCTCACCAACTCTCATTAAATTTCATTCAATTACATTGAATGGTTGTCTAGTCTGAATCGGATCTAGATCTCAGCCTTACAACCATTTAAGGAAAACTTTATCTAAAGCCTGTGCACATGCATGTCATTTTGGCTCCAGCCTTACAACATTTAATACAAATTTCAAATTTTGAAAAACGAGAGGGTTGTGCCTCTCTCCTTCCATTGAATGTGCGCTTTGATGTGTTGGTTGGATGGTGTGTAGCTGGGTTGGAGTGATGCTCCTGCATCATACTCCTCTGCTGTGAAAAATTCATGAGCTCTTTCTCATGAGCTTCCCAGCATGGCTGTCAAAATCCCCCTGGATCCCAAACAGTTCTTTGGAGTTGTTCATCCGCTTCATCACCTTATTTTTGTTGTTGCTTTTGTTGCCCTGCTGCTATGGCAAGTTATCCTCTTCTCATCTTCCCTTTGCTGACCGCTTCTGTTGATCTGATCATTAGCCTTCTGATCTCCCCAATTATCTCGTCCAGCTGCTCCAATGGATGGTTCTTTGTATGCAGTCGGCCCTGCTGCAATTCTTCCTCCTTATCAGTGGGCAGATCTACCTGATCTCCCATGATGTCTTTATTTACCTTTGTGGCACTGAGTGGCCACTCTGCTGCAAACTCCAATTCTGCAGTCTCCTCACTGAACTATTGCTCAGCTTCCTCCTGTGACAATTTTGTTGCTGCCATTTTTCCTGTTGGTATACTTCCAATTTATTCCAACTTCTCTTGGGCTTGGTATGCTCCACTACCTTCTTCTAACTTATCTTGTTGGATGTGAAAATTTTGCACCATCACCCTTCTCTCCAGGGCTTCCAATTATTCACACAGACCAAAAAATTCTATGATGTTCGCTTCCTCTTGTTCTTCTTCTTCTTCTTCTTCTTCTTCTTCTGCAACTTCCAGTACTGCAGTGATCTCCTGTTCATCTTCCCAGCTGAAAATGTTGAGCAACTCGGTTGAATTATCTTCTTCTCCTCCTTGGGAAAACATCAGTGTCTGCTCCATTTCTTCTTCCATGACAGTTTCTGCTGGCTATCCTTCTTATGTTGTTGAATCTACAACACCTTTGTTGGCCTCAACAGGGCTATGTGGCAGGAATACCTTTATCCCTCCAATCATCAGAATGCTCTTATGATCTTCCTTCTCTATCAGTTGTCCTTGCTGATATGAACTCACCTCTGAGCTCATCTTCTCTTTCAGCTCCTCTCACTGATCCAAACTCATCCCTGAGTTCATGAGACTTTCACATGGCCTCATTTTCTCTCCCTTGCCCACTTGGCAATCTGGAGTTTCTCCTCTTCCTCTGCCCACCTGGTAGTCTGTGAGATCAGTCGATCCCATCTCAGTGCCCTCCTAGAAATTTGAACATTTAGCACTGTCCTCATGGAAGTATATGAGACCTTCACCTGATATCTTTCTATTGCCCACCTGGAAATTTGAAAGTCCATCTCTGCCCACTTGGCAGTCTATGAGACCTCTGCTCGATATCTCCTCTTCATCATCACTGAGATTTCTCCCAGCTTTTGGTTCACAGGCATGAACCATCTCCTCTATGGCCCTGAGGCTTTTCACATACCTTAGCCACCTCCTCAATAGCCTTTGTTGTCTTCTGGCCAACAATTTCTTGATTGGCCATTTTTCTTTTCTCTTCATGGGCCATTCATATACCCAATGTGTATTTGCATCCTGTTGCATTCATAACGCAATATGCTCTATTCTTTCCCTCACCTCAGCGAGTTCCAGATCCATCTCTGGATTTTTCTTCTACTTGCATTATTCCCTGTGACCACGCCCATGGCCTTCAGTATCCATCTTCATCCTCTGTCTGCCCTCCTGACAAACTTGTTGTTGTCACTCTGCAACCATGAGTGCTTCTAGCCTTTCCTACAGTCCTCCCGACTGTCTATTGACTGTTGTACACCTTGCAACAATCATAACAGATCTTCAACACTCTGTATTCCTTTTCCTTCGGCTCCCTCTGCCTACAATATACAGACAAAATCAAGCTCTGGTACCACTTGGTGCAGACCCCCTACCTCAGCAGGGTTCTGCGACCTCCCGGTCTCTGGATCGTTCTTCTTCTGAGCCGAAATAGCTCTTCAGGCTCCTGTTGGAACCCTTTGAACAAATCCACAGGTCCCTTTGTCCTCTGGCACAAACCTTGAGAAACCTATGCACGCGCTCGGCTTTCGACACTCTTCTCTATTCTGAACCAACACACCTTTCGTGTTTCGGGGGTTCGAGACTCCTACATGCGAGCTCTCCCAGGCTCCTTGTCCCTCCAACTCTCGGTCACTGAAACGTCATAAGGGACTTAATGACTCTGGGTCCTCCCTTAGCCTCCGAATGCTTTTGGGTTTTCGCATTTCATGATTTCGCGATTTCGGCTGCAATGATTCTAGGTCCTTCGAACTCTCAGACCCCGAAATGTCGAAATCTACCCATGACCACGATCCACTTTTCAGGATTTCAGAATCCGCAATTTCATGATTCTGGCTGTAGACGGTTCTTAGTCCTTCAGCCTCCCGAGTCCCGAAATGCCGAAATACTACCCCTTGAGAGAACCTTTTGGGGTTTTCCCCGAACCTTGACCACTCACCACGTGTCCCCTTGATGAATGGTTCTGATGCTTTCAGGACTTGAAGAGTCCTCTTCCCTCTGTTGTTACGAGGATTAAACCCCTCGCACCTCCTTCCGGATCTGACGGATATCAATCCTTGGTGATAGATCTGATGACCCAGATCCTTTCTTCTATGCTATCTCCTCCTGTTTTCTGGACATGAAACTTGACGGTCCAGATCTCGTCTCTCCAGCTGAGCTAACGACAGTTGTGCTCCCTCCTGAGCTTGAGAACTTCTTCCCTCCCCTTGGGAGATTTTCTGAATTTTCAAAGGCCTCGACCTTTGCTTTCTATGCGAGCTCAATTCCTTTGGATATCGCCTGCCTTCTAGGAACGCTATCCCTCCTGAGATTTCCCTACCCGAGCCTCTAGGAGACTCACCCTTTTGAGTCCTCAAAGGGAAATCTGGTGTCCTCCTGAAGACATTCTTCTCAAGCCCTCCTTGTTGAGCTTAATAGAGTATTCAGTATCTCTGTGAGTGTATCTCCTTGACACTTCTCTTCCCAACAGAACTTGAAAAGAGTCCTTCTGTGCACCCTATGCAACTGCTCAATGCCCTCCTAGAAGATCTTCCACAGAATCCTTAGTGATTTTGTTTTCTCTCTCTGAACTTGAAATAGAATTATTTTGTGCACTCTATGCACTTTCTCAATGCCCACCTGGAAGATTTCTCCAGAATCCTCAGTGACTCTATGTTCTCACCGAACTCGAAATAGAGTTCTCCTCAATGCATCCTGTGCATTTTCTCAATGCCCTCCTGGCAGAGCCTTTACAGAATTCTCAACAATTCCGCTTCTCCTCTTTGTGCTCTCCTCTGCACAGTTTCTCCTTCAAGGTGTTCAACAACCTTGAGGCTTCCTCCTTGAGTCAATGACATCCTCTAGTGTGCCCTCTTAGCACGTCTTTGCCTAGAATTTTGCAGAATTCAGAAGTGCACTCCTTGCATTGGCTTACAGAACCCACAACATTCTGTCATGCACCCTCTTTCATGAAACCACAAAGAACCAGACGTAAAACCAGTAAACCCATAGATAGAAAAATCTATCTATCCCTCCAAATGCACATCTAACATACATCCACAACATATCATAAACACATAAAGACATTCATTCATGAACTCACAAACACATGAACAACAACATGCAGGAAAAACTGCTATGATTGTATAATCATGAAATGCCTCTTTACAATGTGAGCTCGGAATGCAATAGAGTCACGGATTCCTCTCCTCTCTAACCTATTCTTTGTTCTACTCTTCCTTCTTCGGAAAAGCAAAAGAAGATCTTTTTACAAAGAGGGGCTCCTCGAGCTCTTCCCTCCATCTCACCAACTCTCATTAAATTTCATTCAATTACATTGAATGGTTGCCTAGTCCGAATCGGATCTAGATATCAACCTTACAACCATTTAAGGCAAACTTTATCTAAATCATGCACACATGCATGGATTTTTGGCTCTACCAGCCTTACAACATTTAATACAAATTTCAAATTTTGAAAAACGAGAGGGCTACACCTCTCTCCTTCCATTGAATGCGCGCTTTGATGTGTTGGTTGGATGGCACGTAGTTGGGTTGGAGTGATTCTCCTACATAAATACTTTTCCCCCAACATGATCAGGAGAATCTAGAGGCTTAACTCCATAATGATGTCCAAAGGCTGGAGACATTCCCCCAAGCTTTGTTTCGTCCATTGACTCCTCTTTTGCACCCAATTAGACTCTTGGCTAATAATAGGAATAGGTTCACTAGAGAGGGAGGAATAAAGAGGATCAAGTGACAAAGGCAAAGGAAATGAAGGTTCAGGTATTAGATCTAATGGAATACTTGACTCAATTTGAGGGGGTTATATTTCATTTTTAACGATATTGAAACAAACAATGAACTATGATCATGGTTATCTATTTCATTTTTTAATGATCTTGACACAGAAAGTAAACTATGCTCATGGTTATATGTTTCATCTATTAACGAGCTTGACAAAGAAAGAGAAATATTCTCATGGTTATCTGGTTCATTTTTAACAAGCTTTACAGAGAAACAAAACTATGCTCATCAACCTTGACAATGGATTCCAAGAGGTCTTCATCGGACGAAAGAAAAATGTTATGGAAAGAATGTATGGCAAGAGACTCAATAGCGGTAACGGGGGAAAGATTAGGCTCCAAAAGCCCTATTGAAGTGTTCACCGTTTCAGCTACTAGATCTAATTCTAAAGAAGTCAAGCTTACAATGAGAGGATCCTTCTCATTAGCAGTCGAAGGAATCAGACATGATACCACATAATTAATTTTTTGTGGGAGAGATATCATTTTCATATAAGAAACATTTAGGGAAGTCGAATGGTCAACAGTCAAGTCATGACTAACGAACGAAAGTTGGTCAATGGTCACAATGTTTCCATTATGAGAAAAATGCATCACTCGAAAAAGTGTGGACATGACAACTTTAATAACATAGACATAGTCTCGCCCAAAGAGTAAATTAAATTCGAAAGGGCCTTGGACTACCATAACATCAATACAGACAATTTTCCCTCCTAAGGTGATGGGCATTTGAGGAAGGCTCCCTAAATGTTCATTGGATATTCTATTAAAATCCAACATATGATGGATCCCTAGCACAAGTTGAGAGGAACCAATATCTTTTCAAGCGGTTGAGGATATAATACTAACAGAAGAACCTTCATCTACAATAGTGTGATGTATGAACCGATCACAAACCTGTACAATGATTTGGAAAGGTAAGTAGGAAGGAAGGCGAGGCTCTGCCAGACTATTCCAATCAAAGGAAATGACCTCAGTACTTAGAGGGAAGTCCATTGAAACAGATAAAATGCCCCCTTGTCCAAAGAAATTTGAAGTGAAAAGAAAAAATTCAGTGGTATCCATTTCACTCTCCAAGGGGAGAGTGGGATCAACCGAGGAATGAATTGGACCAACCACTTTATTGACCAATGGTTGGTTGGGAGAGGACTCATGGAAAGCAGTTGGAGGTTGTTGTTTGGAAACAACAATGTCTTCCAACAATTGTGAAGCTTCATCTATACGATGGAAAAGGTAAGTGAGGTGCATTTCCATGCATAATCGAAAAGGAATCCTGACTTTACCCTTTTTTCCCCCAACCTTATGATCATTTTTTGGTGGTTTGTCACCAGCATGACTTGCAGTGGCTGGATACAAGGGTTGTTGAGAATCCATGGACCACATGTCTAAGACCTTGGGAGTACTAGGGAAATGGTTAAGAAGGTGGTCACCCTTACAAATCCTGCAAGGGAATTTGGGTTTGCTACCTATGTTGGTAATATTTTCAACATTATCAATGCTGACCACAATGGTCGGTTGATTTCCCCATTACTTATTTTACTTCTTCTTGTTCTTCCTTTTATTCTTCTTATTAGCCTCCAAATTACTAGAATAAATGATTTCACCAAGCGAGGAAGAAGAAAAGGAAGAATACATGATGGGTGAAGAAGGAAAAGGGTCAAAAAGAAGTTGGTGTTCTTGCGGTGCAGATATTGTTTGGGCAGAAGCAAGGGAATTCAGGACCACGGGAGTGGAAAACAACCATATTGGTAACCCCATAGTGAAACCGGGAAGATTCAATGTGGTGATGTAGGGAGGACCAACGTTTCCAAAAAAAGGAAAAGTATAAGGTTCCCCATGAAAAGGGGTTCCTTGGTTGGTAGCCTCGGGATTTGTTTCCATGGACGTGGATTCAACCTAGTGTCTGCTAAAAATCAAAGAGAAAACACTACCAAATTCCCTACAAGATAAGAGAGAGAAAACAACTCCCTTATGACAAGGATAAATGAGGTAAGGATCTTCTGGAGACTAGAGATGAGGCCGTCAATGAAGGAACGAGAAACAGTTGCGATAACCTTCATACAACAATCCCCCAAGGTGCAAGTAAGATCCTTGTTTATCAAAAAATTTGATCAACTAGATTTACCGCTCTTGGGATAATAAAAAAATTCCATATCAAAAGAATAAATATTTGGTAGATTATCATTTCATTGTCTATCCCTCAGCCTTAACTTCATCACACATTTTTCAAATTCAAAATCTGAGTGTGCATGCTCAAGATGTCCAAGTTTTTGTTCAATCACCCAAAGATCTCTTTTCCATGTGCAATTATTGGAACCACGTTGATTTTATTGGTTCTGTTCCTGGAACTTAATACTAAGTCACATTTTCTTATTTCTTCCTTCCATTTATTTTCTTAGTTCCACTCTTCCATACTTAGTCTCACTTCTGAATTTCTTATTTCCATATCCCCATATTTCTTGTTTCTCTCACTCACCCCCATTTTCCTTAGTCTCATTTACTTCTTGCAGTGTGGACCTACACTCCTTTCCTCCCCACCTCACCTCTGTATGCTCTTACCCCACACCAAACTCCCTTACTCCCTCTCCCTACTCACCCACACTTAACCATTTTTCCCTCACTCCCTCATACAGAACTCCCTCATATGGACCCCCTACACTTCCCCCTCACTCCTCATCCTTCATTCCACATCCGCAATCCCTCTTCTCCCTCACTTCCCGCATGACCTCCCTCACTCCCTCATGTATACCTACTCCCTCACTACACTCCTCCCTCACTCCTCATCCCTCAATCCACATTTGTATCCTTCACTCCCTTATTTCTCCTTCATCACCTCCCTCCCTCTTTCCACACTCTCATCCCTCTCCCTTTTATCTAACACTTAACTCATTTCCCCATATAACGTATTTGCCATCATTTTATTACCATCATGTTGACACTTGAATCCATCAGGACAGAAATGACAACCTTACAGGGATACAAATCCCCCTGCATTTTTATAGAGGTGGTACTCCTCTCTATTTTCTGATACTCTTGGAATTCTAGATTTTCAAAATAATATAGGACTTTGAGAAATTCCACCGTGATATTCAAAGAAATATAAAGGTTACAGAAAATAAAAATAAAATCTACTTTTAAAGAGAATTCCTGAGAAATGACCAAGAGCCTCACACATCACATATTTGAAAAAGATAAGCAAAATTTTCTCACATCCATCATAGTTAAAAAACGATTTATGATCACATAAAAATAATAAAATGGTCCGCACACATAAGAGAACTTTAATAGATTAAACACATGTGGAGCTCAACTAAATAAAATGATAGATCAATCTCAAATATTTTATATTGAAAACTTAGAGTTATAAAACATCGTCAAAACTAATCCCGAATTAGTTCTCTTGGGATATATGAGAAGTATAAAGTCGGTTACAAAGATTTGAAATTAAAATGCCTTTGTCCAAAGGACTGGGATTTGGGCTTCCGTAGACCATAAATAAAATATAAACAATAAGTAATATGTGGAGATAATATGGTGGGCGATGACAAAGTAGCAAGACCTCGAAAGAAGACAGGAAGAAGTTACCAGATTCTAGTTAAACCTTTCTAGTCAAAGAAGCGAAGTAATTGGATGAAAAAATGGTAAAGAAAGCAAGATGTGATCAACATGAACTTACTATGATGGTCTCTCTCCTTTTTTTACTTGCTTGTCGTTGTCCTTTTATTTTCCTCCTTGGTGGTTATAGGAACTGACTCAACTGATGTTTCTTGGCCTTCTTTCGTTAATTTATCAATCTCGTTCTTAAACCAATATGCAATGTAATTTTTCATTGGCGCAACATTTATTTCATGCATGATTTTGATATTAAATAATTCACCTTCTAAATCCATTAGATCATGAGAAATGCCATGTATTTCCTCCTCAATATCTTGATTTTTCATAGAATAATCAACCAACCAATTATATATTTATTCTTCGTTCAAGATATTTTGAATGAAAGAGTTATTGAACCCCACTAAAAGCATATGTCCAACAAAGATTTTGTTCGAATCAAAACCTTTGATCTCTTCAGCATACTTTAAACTCACATTGTAGAAATGATTTGCAAATTCATCAATTTTATTTATATTTCTGAGCATGAACTCTCCAAACTTTCATGGTAGGGGAATAAACTGTTTTTTCCTTTTTTCATGGAAAAAATGTATCCATAAGTTATATTTCCTACCACCTCTGTAATAAATAGTTTATCATATACATGATATGGGAGAAAAGAAGGATTCTCTTTTAAGCAAAATATCCTTATGACACTGTGATTCTCCTTTTGTTCTATTGTCCCCTTTTTCTCTAAAAATCCAGTAGCTTGATCATATATCCTTGAAGTGTTTTATCCTAACAAAATATTTTTGAAGACTAAAACAAAATTATTGTAAACTTCATAGAAAAACAAAGGGGTATTATGTCTCCAGAGTGCCTGATACCAAAAGGTAACTAGATCTGTTTCGCAATT
>JZKD02S1047522.1:141516-156707 GCA_000966675.3 Picea glauca | reverse complement strand
GTGAGAATCGAACATGAGACCTCATTTTACAAATTTCCTTCCATTTACACGGCACTTGCCAATCCATCTACACCTCTGTGGGCTCGCAATTCACCCTCTTAGTGATGGTTAAGTTTAGGAATTGACAACAATGCACAATAGAAAATATCAACTAAGAGGCCATAAAGAATTTTCTATCCTTTTTATAGTGTTATAACTGGGATGAGATTTCGATAGAAATGAGTTTTCCCCAATCAAAAATGGCTTGTTCATGTACTGGATTATGGTTATGTCTGTTGGGATAGATGCAATATTATCCAAATATTCCGGTAGGAGTTCAAACCCATTGTTATGTTTTTTCAAGAATTATCTGCAATCTTCACCTTTGAAAGTAAGAGTTGGCTTTAGTAGCTTTAACATCTTGTGAAAAACTTGAGGTGAAAGAGAAATAGGAGAATGATCCTAGAGTTGTATAATCCTTTGAATTTCCATGTATTTGTCCATGCACCATGCAACGAGTTCCTTACAATCAAAACCCTCAGGAACACACCCAACACGAGTGATTCATATTCCCAAATTACATCTTTATGTGCAAGAGGAGAGGACTAATACAAATATGTTCTTGACCACTGGAAGTTATGGTCCTCATGACCAAAGATATTCAGAGTATCACCACAAAACTGTTGTCTAGTTGATGCTTCCATAAGTTGATGGGACTATTTCTTCAGCTGGATAATAATCTCAAATAAATATTTTTGGAAAGACAATGATAATTTAATCCCTTGGAAAATGAATATTTAATGAGATTTAATGAGTAATTCCTCGATCCTTTCACCATTAATGATGATATTTTTGGGGCCTTCACAACAATTTTTAGCATTAAACAATAATTAATGTGTATCGGGAAAAGAAACCAAATGGCAGGGACAGATGAGAGAGAGTTTGAATATAAAACTTTCATGAATCCACCAACCCGGGAATCTTCAAACCCACAGTTGTATAGATGATAAAAAATATACTAAGTGTAGACAAACAGTCGATCGGACTCGCATGCAAGAGGAATAAAATACTTTGGAGCTCGACACTCGTGACAAGGCTGATGGTCAAAATGTAGATCACATAAGTTAGGGTGCAAAGTGAACATCATGGAAAATGGAGGATGGGGGCTTGAACCCGCGAACCCGTGAAACTAAAAAATGGTTAAGTGTTAAAATGAAATAATGAGATGAGAAAGTGGGTGGAATGAAATCCCACCAACCCGTGAATCACTAAAATATGACTAAGTATAGTAACCAGAAAGGGAGAGAAGAAGGGATAAAATAAAAAGGGAAATAAGGGGAGTTGTAGAAGATGTTAAAGAAATGGAAAAAACAAGTAGGGAAGATAGAATGTGGAAGTTAAAAAAGGAAGCACGAAATGATCTGAACAACTGGCTCCAGCTGTGGGATGATAACCCCTTGTGGGTTGTCAAGAATCCAAAATCTTCATGACCAAATGCTTCTATCCATTGGGCTATGGGGTTGAAAGGTAAGGATATACAAACTAAGTAAATGAAATTATGTACAAGGAAATGAGAAAATTCCAGGCGAAGAAACCTTTCAAATGTTTCCCATTAACAGGAAGCATTAACATTTTACCCTTTATATCTTTGAGCATATAAGCATTCAAACCCAGGATCTTTTCAATGATATATAGTCCAATCCAAAGTGCTTCGAATTTTGTGTGCATCAATGATTTTTCCTTAGCTTTGTTCCAAAGTAGCACCAGTTCACCCTTTTGAAAATTCTTTATGGTTGCATTATGATCAAAATATTTTTTGATACTTTGTTGTCTCTCGGAAGTTCTATTCAAGGATTTACTTTGTTCTTCCTCCAATTTCAATAATTGGTTCACTCTCTTTTGCATAGTTGAACTATGTTATCCATCATCTGTATTAACTACAAAATTAAAGGAATTTATCTCAAGGCTAATTGGAATTTTTTCTTATTTCCCATAAACAAACGTGTATGGAGACATCCCAGTGTTGTCTTTCGGAGTCATTGTGCTTTCCCACAAAGCATCTATCAATTTTAAATGCCAATTCATTTGGTTCTTATCAATAATTTTCTTCAATATCTGAATGAGTGTCTTATTAGTGGATTTTGCAAGACCATTCCCTTGTGGATAATAAGTTGATGACTTCCCCATAACAATCCCATATTTTCCACAAAATTATGTAAATTTTGAACCAATGAAAATTGAGCCATTGTGAGCAATGAATTTTTCTGGGACACCGAACCTTAACAAAATATTATCTTTGAGAAACTTAATCAACTCTTCATAATCAACCCTTTTTAATGTTATTTATTCCATCCACTTTGTAAAATAATCTGTACGGTAAGGATATATGTATGTCCTTTGCTTGAATTTGGATTTATTGGTCCAATAACATTGAGTCCCCATTGGGAAAATGGTTGTTCTGCAGATATGGGTTGTAATGGAATTGCATATTTTTTCATTTTCCCTGAAAATTGTTGACAAGATACACACTTCCTTATGGTAGCATATGAGTCTTTAAAACCTGATGGCCATTAAAACACAGCTCTTATTATTTTATGGTTTGTGGTGATAGACACAAAATGTCCACCACATATACCTTCATGGAATTGTTTCATCAATTCTTGAGATTTCCTTTCATCAACGCATCTCAACAATATGCCATCATTGTTTCTCCTGAACAATATATCAACAATCAACACATATTGATTTGACTTCATTTTCAATGTTCTTCGCTCTTTAGGGTTCATGGTGACTGGAAATTGTCTAGACCTCAAGTAGAATATAATATCTTTATACCATTCTGAAAATTCCATGAGTTCTCCTATTGAAATCGAAATTACTCCATCCAAATAATCATTATTTGCAATGAGCTTACATAAGCCATGTCCTTAAACTTCTTTTAAAGGCTTAATTTCAATTTCATATTCTTGAATCTTTGCAACCCAGCTTTCCCATTTTCTTTCTCTCAATTGTTGATTTAAAAGCATCTTTGCGGGAGAGGATGGAACATACGCAATGACATGAAAATTTAATGTATAATTATGGAAGTGTGCCACTGGTTTTACATGAGACAGGTCTTACTTCTCCAATTCTGAATATCTTAATTCATAATCATGAAGGGTCTTTCTCATGAAACTAATTGGAAATTCTTCACCCTTGGAATTTCTCTGAGCAAGAACATATGCAACAACTGTTTCTATAGAGAATGGATAAATTATGAAGTCTCTTTGAAAATATGGGATAATGAGAACTGGAGCTGTAGTGATTGTCTTTTTGATATTATTAAAATCTTCCTGTGTATCTATGGTCCATTCAAACCTTTCATTCCTTTTCAACAATAAATTTATCGGCTTTACAATACTTGCATAGTTAGTGAAAAATCTTCGTACAACGTTGACTTTGCCAAAAACTTATTGAACTCTCTTCTTAGATGATGGGGGGTTGAGTTCATTTATAGCTTTAACTCTTTCTAGATCGATATAGATTCCTTCCTTGCACACAATATGACCCAATAGTTTTCCTTCAATTACAACAAATAAATAAATAAATGGATTTAAAGAAACACCATATAACCTACACATGTCAAAAAATTTCCTTAGATGATGAATGTGATCGCTCTTTTCTTTTTAGTGTACTGTTAAATAATCTTGGTAGTCCACCATGAATTTTCCTATTAATCCATCAAAAGCATGATCCATATCCCTCTGAAATGTAGCTCCATCATTTTTTAAACCAAAGGGCATGTGAGCATATGTATATGTATCCCAAGGTGTTATGAAAGTTGTCTTTTCTCTGTATTTCTCAGCAACCAGGACTTGATTATACCGATAAAACCCATATAACGTGGACATGCAAATTGATCCCATGACTTGTTGGAGAAGAAATTCCATGTTAGGCAAAGGATAATTATCCTTTAAACTTGATTTATTAAGGTCCATGAAATCTACACACATCTGAATCTCCACAGTCTTTTTATCACAATCACGGGATTTGAAATCCAGTTAGAATGTCAAATGGGGTATATTATTCCAGCTTTCTTCAATTTCTCCAATTCAACCTTTACCAATGGTTTCAATTTATGGTTCATTATCCTTATCTTCTTCTTGATGGGATTTTCCCCTTCTCTCAAGGGAATAATGTGTTGAAATATTGTTTTATCATATGCCCTGAAGTCATCATAATTCCATGCGAATACATCAAGATATTCTTTAAATAGTGCAACATATTTATCAACTTCGTCAATTGTGCAATCAACTCCTAAATTGACATATTTTGGGAAACTATCAGTTCCAATATTAATCTTTATTATTTATTGGACTTTTCGGAGCGATGCTTCTTCCAGGAGGTTTTTAGCATGATCTTCTCTTGTAAAAAGAGACTCGGATTGAATACAGTTTGTCGAGACAACAATTATGTGATTACCATAATCTTCATCATCATTCGTCAAAAAATTTCTAATTCTTCATCATTCTCAAATACTTGTAAATACTCTTGATTTTCAGGTACAAAAGGTCGGAATATTATTTTTACTTGAAAAGATGTTCTGCTCTGAACATCATTTGGGTTCGACAGTGAGGCCGCCAAAGCTGATGAATTTTCCTTCTGATTTTTTTCACTTGGGATGAAAGAGATGTTGAAAGAAATGAAGGCTCCCATCAATTCATTAACTCTTTTGAAATATAATTTGAGTCTTTCCTTTTTAATATTATATCTCTGGGTAACTTGATTTATTACCAACTCAGAGTTGCCAGACACAATTAAATGTTCTGTAATGTACCCCAAATTTTCCAAATAAAAAAATATATATATGAGGAACATTAATCTTCAATTTAACCTATAAGACTTGTAGTTAAGAGAAGTAGGTATTTATGAACATTGTTAATATCTGCGGGAATTCCTATGTTTTCTCTATCAAAATGATGAACGATCGTTTTATGAACATTTCTACTCCAACTTAACTCACACTGAACAGAACTTCTATACGAATAATGTCCACATTCTAACATCCACACTTTTATAAATCCCCAATCCTAATGCTATTCTAATACTTATATATATCTTGTATTAGACTTAGGATCCATAAGCCTATACTCTTCCCTAAGTATAGGTTCCCATGCTTGCACGCAAGGGAAAGCCTCATTTGACCTTTCAAAATAAAACTCATATACCATAGATTATATCCACATTATAAAGGGGTCAGGAGTATACACCCTTAGTGAAAATGTTATCAGCTTAGCATAAGGTGTTTAAACGTTACTTCACATGGCCGAATAACTGGAATGACCCCCCTATGATTACTAGTTGTGTATAGATTTTCAGATTACTATTAACATAAAGGTTTTGATAACAAGCTTATCCATAACAAACTGTTTTCGTCCTGCCTTAACTGAATTATGCCTTAATTGGACGATAACAGTTAGGTTCGATGGTCCTGTGTATTGTGCCATGAATGAATTGTCCTTTACTTCGCATTAACGTAGTATGGAAACGAAGGGGTTTCTGTCAGTCATGAGTTAAACCTATGAGCAGACCATTAATGGAGACTCTGTGAGTGAGTAACCTGAGGCTATCACTAGACCCCTCGTCCAATATGATCGCGCCATATCTGCCCATCACATGGCCAAACATAGTCTTCGTAATACCGCCATTTACTTTGTGTAGTAAGGGTTTACAGGACTAGATGAGTTTTTGTCTTTGTGAAGTTTCTGAATTCGCTCTGCGTTTTTCCTCAGTGAGGGAGGTCGGTGACCTGGAGAATTCTTACCCGATGGAAGCATGCAAGTCTATCTATATTCTCTGGTAAGTCCATAATGCTCATGTGTTCTATTAGTTGGATGGAACCTTCGGGTTTTCATTATAGTGGATGGAACACTCTATACTGTAAATATTTTTATGACTTTTAGTGAATGTTTTTCCCCATTATCGTTATTCTTTTACTTAACTCCCTGGACTACTCTCGGTCCTAGATAAGTAGACTTCTCCTTTGTTTTATTCGAAACCCTTTCTGAAAAAGAACTCGGTGTTTCGCCTACTTGTCTCTGACTTCAACGATTTTTCACAGGCATTTATCAGGGTTAACGCAAATGTATTTTACACCTAGGCTTTCCATTGTCCCTCTACTTTCTTTTATGGGTTCCCTATTTTTATGCATGATAACCTTGTGTTGGGTCTCTGTGAGACCATGCGGGAAATATAGTCCAGAAACATGGTTAGTAGGGTAAAACCCATACTGTGTGTTGTATGTTATACTCCATTCGGGCGAAAGAAAATTCCTTTTCTGTAAATTATTATACGTTTCTTCGCCTCTGTTGGGTTTGGTCATATTGAGTTTTGCTTGGGAGTTCATCATTCTGTAGGTCCTTCCCATACCACTAGTCAACTTTGATGACTATAATTTCTTCTAAATATTGTTGTATTTCCATTCGGTATATATATATATATATATATAAGGTGAGAATTATGTGCCCCGAACAGTTCGTTAAGAAATACCCTGTAGTATACAAAATATTTGAGTCTGTAATTAAATTTGGGTTATCGTCTTCCATTCAGTTATTATCATTGTCTATGTGTGGTAAATACCATTCAAAAACTGGTATTCGGCATATATGTTAACTCTGTATTTAAACTTCGAGTAAATTCATCCTCTTCAGCACAGATAGTCATCCCATGTTAGATTTTGGTAAATGTACTTGGAATATAGAGTATGACTCTGTGTTTTAAAGTTTTTGATACTCTGACTTGATTCATGCATTCGATCTATGCATACCACGTGAACCCTTGGCAGCTCAGATTTGAAATTTCTATGGTGTTATTATTGTTTACTTGTTTAATTTCCTGAAAGGTTTTCTTTAATCATTTTGGTATCCAATCTAATCATGGGACCTTGTTTTTCTGCAAGGGTACCCATCAAGATTTCAAGTTCACTCCTCCCCTTTCATTGTGTCGATGGATCGTGACTATGACTGGGTGTTTTCCTGTGATAACTTAAACTAAGTATTACCCCGTAAGATGCCACCTTTGTTGTCTTATATGATTTACAGTTTAATTTTTATTTGGATTCTATTTAACACTAAGAGAAATCGTCTCATCTTCCTTGCAGGTTTACAAGTCGTTGCGATGGATCAGAACCATGACTCGTTCAAGAAAGGTACTCGAGTTTCATTTTACCTCTCTTAAGAGAGTGCCCTGGATTTCTAAGGAATGATACGATTCTGATTTAGAAATAAACATCGTGGGCGAGATTGTTCAGGTTCATAAATATGGCCGACCCATTATCTCTATATCTTCAGTTTAAAGAAAATACATAAGGACCAAAACTTTGTTGATGTGTAATAGGATGATATGAGAAGGACTATTCCATTGCTTATAATTGAATAGTCAATTCTGTGTTTCGGTCTGATATTTATACAGAAGTTGGAACGATTTCAATATTTATTAATAAAGATGTGTAATTCGAACTTATCGAAAATACGTGTATACAAATTATTAGGTTTCAGAATTTTTGTCTTTCGACTCATCGGGCTTCGCTCCTCTAGTATTTCATTCCATAACTTCATGTGTGATTAGTTATACTATTCGTTTCCATTATATTATTTCCAGAACTTGGTTAATGACTGGTTAGATTATTCATTTTCCATCATTTCATTTTCAGAACTTTGTTTATGATTAGTTAGACTATATGCTTTCCATCATTTCATTTTCAGAACTTTGTTTATGATTAATTAGACTATTTGCTTTAGTCATGCATACATTAGGCATTTAAAATGAGTCATGCAAGTTTGTATAGTTATACATACATACATACATACATCCATACATACATACATACATACATACATACATACATATATATATATGCATACATAGTTACTTCCTATTGTATGTAACCATTCCAACTATAATTTAATTCGATATAGAAAATCGTCCAGAATTAAGGGATGACCCACAAAGATATGTCTGTACGTATAGGTATGTAAATGTTTTAAATCTCATACTTACTTCCAGATTAGCGTTTACACAGTCTAAAGTTCGCTTGCCAAAACGGAATAGCCAGATGTATATGCTTCACCGATCTGGTAGTGATTTCTAACGCAGTATATTGAAATAATATTCTATTTAACACCGATAAGGAATAACATTTGAACAAAGAAGGAGTAGATAGACATATCTGAACAATTTCCCAACAACAAATGAAACAACCAAGTTCCTCCCAACCTTAGAACAGAACAACCAATTTACTTGTCTCGTTCACCCCCTAACCTGACCATGAGGGCGAACTCAAAACTCCTCCTCAGCAATAGTCCTTCAATTTTAGTATCTTCCCCTTGCCTCACACTCAAAAAGCAGTGTTCATAACAGCAAGAGATAACTATTTCCCCAGCATACTAGGCAGTGTCCTGCCTCCTCTCATATGTTATATATCCAAAAGCAATTGTGCCTAGGTATTTTTTCCCCTTGGGAATATTCGCATCTTCCCAAATCCTGAATTTTCAGGGGCTTCCAATGGCCAAATACTTGATTTTCCACTTGTAACATTCAACCCTGAGGTAGTTCCAACATGTTCCCCACTCATGGAATCATGGTCAACTCATTTTAACCTAGCTGTTCCATTTGTCCATCAACAATAAATAAATAAATATTTGTTTCTTACAAGTGTCATAGTCAAAGAGTTAGTTGGGTCAAATCAGATCTTTTCCCAACAGTCATAATCATTATTTACAAGTAACTAAATTTGAAATTCGGAATTGTTATAAATGGCAATAATTTTCCAATTTCGAATTTACCAAAAATGGAAATAAATTCCTAAGCAATTTCAGCCTTAAAAAAATAATTTATTTTTGAGGATATTACATGTTCTATCTTCATTTCGCGTGAAAGAATCATTCATTGAATCAAAGCCTCATATTCTACCTCATTATTAGTGCACGCAAATTCAAGTTTGATAGCATGTGGATGCACAATCTTTTCTAAGCTTATAAGGATGATTCCAACTCCACTCCTGAAACTTAGGCAAGCTCCATCAAATGGCATCCTCCAATAACCTTTAAACTGATGCTTTTGATTCTCCATGTCTTCAATCTACCCCATGTCTAGGATAGCATAGTTTTCAATTCCAACGTCTATATAATCTTCCATTAGTTCATTATCCTTCTTTTTGAAGGAAAACATCCTCTTAGGTTCACGAGGGACCTTAATCATTACTTCTTCTTTCTCTGAAAGTATCATGCAGCTTCCATCATTCATTATGTACCCCTTGATCATAGATGACCAATCTCCTCCTAAGACAACTCCATATGCAGGAGGAATATCTACCACAATAATATTGAATACTATAATGATATGGGGAGCCGTTTTGATCCAAGCATAAAAAAAAATTATTTCCCCATAAGTTGGCACTTGTCTGGAATCAATTGCATATATGCTTTCACCTGTTTCATAATATTTGGTGCATCTCATACGCAATTCCCCCATGACCACCAGTGGCATAATATTATTGGTCGCGCCAGTGTCAACTAAACAATTATGGAGTGCAACATCATGATTTTCAATTAAAATATAAAAAGGTGGGATTTTACCTCTCAAATTGACAGTTCATGTGTTTTTCCTTTGTTTTGGATTTATAACAACAACCTCCATTCTTCCAGATGGATCATCCAACAATCTCAAAATATTTTCCCTTTGTTGAGGGATCTTTACCACTTCTGTAAAAGGAAGAGTTATCCTCAGCTTACTCAAGTCCTCTACAACATTGTATTTCATCTGGGGAGGGTTTGACACCAAGTGTTGTTTCTTGATTCCAGTGTTATTTGTCATATTTTTATTTGCCTCTTTCTAATTCACCTTTTCTTCATATTTTTCTTTAATTCTTTCCTTTTCTTTTTCAGAATCATCTTTATTTTTTTATTTATTTACAAATGCTCGTGTTTGGGAAACATTCTCTTGCGAGTCAGGGTCATTATCGCCTTATTCAAATATATACATGGACGTCTCGCATCCGTTTGTCTATACAGTTTCGAAACTTTCATCAATTAAAAAACTATTTCCTTGCTCAACTATTTTCTCATCATATATATCATCCAGAATAGCTGCATTTGGGATTGGTTTCCTGGGAACCCTTTGTCTTTGTTGATTATCAGTGTTTTCAAACCTCACTATGTTTTCTTGGGGAGGGTTCCTTCTTTTCTCTTGGACTGACATTATCAAATTTGATACATAATTATCACCCCTTCTTAATCTGGTTATCTCATTTTACATTTTCCTCATGGTTCTATTCATTTGTGAAATCTCAATTATTTGCTTAGTTTCTTGTGCCGCAACAGGGTTTACCTTCACATATGGTATGGTTTCCTTAAAAAACCCTTCTCCAATGGCTTGATTTTGGATTGGTCATGGATTTTTCTCTTCACTATTTCTCAAACTAGAGGCTCCTTGATCATCAATACTTAGGCTTCTCAGTTGCCTCTGTAATTTTCCCAGGATAATATCAGGGCCATCACCCATCTCAATCATAATTTCTTCCATCTCCATGGCCTTAATCATTTCTTTCTCTAAGGTATCCATATGGGATGTTTTGATAGAATATTTTACATTTGGGGGCATCGCATTCTTATAAAAACCAAGTATCACTAGGTCACTCAGCCTTTTTTCTTTTGGAAACTTACTCAGAGTTTTATTGAACCTAACATTAAAATCGTGTATTCTCTCATTCTTCCTCAAACCAATATGGGTGAAATTAGTGAGAAGGGTATGATATGCAATTTGGGGAGCGAACATAGTCAGGAACATGGCTTCGAGGTCATTAAATGAACCAATTGACCTAGTGGGAAATGTCATATACCATTCAAAGGCTCATCCTAATAAGGTTTGGAAAAACAACCTTACCATCACATTGTCATATTCAACACAATGAAACTCACAAATGTCAAGAAATAAATCAAGGTATCTTTTGGTATCAATTGTTCCATCTCCTGAAAATTATTTCAAAGTACCCTTAGGGAGAATAGGGAGGTCATGCTTCTCACCTTGAAAATTTAGGGGGGGATATCTTAATATTCTTCGGTTTCCAAATATTAGGCCTTCTTGATTTATTCCACCACGTCCTCCACCTCCTTTTATTTCTTCATGAGGTTCTCTTCGTGGTTCTTCTCGTGGTTGTTCATTTCTTCCTTCCATGTCTGGAGATATTTCAGGAATATGTTTTCCACTTCCTAGAATAAATAGTTACTTGATTTTACTTCTGGTAATAGGTCCCTTGTATTCTTCCATCTTCAATTCCAACCGTGTTCTTGTTCTCTTCGAGCTTGTCTTTCATTTCTTTGGTCATGTCACTCATCTCTCCTCTATCTTCGTAGGATTTATCTTTCTTCTTCTTGGACCAATGTCTTCCAAGATTTTTCCAATTCTTCCCTGGTCTTAGCTGTTGTTATTACCAAATTATATAGTTGATGCAATATGTTGTGTTGATTATTCAATCCAATTTATACGTAGGGATGATCATCCTAGGAAAAGTCATGTATTTTTCAAAAGATGTTAAACCAAATTTCAAATTTTCATTTGGTCCCCGGTATGGTCGCCAAAAATTTTGACGCTTGAATCCATCAGGACCGAAACGATAACCTTATGGGGATACGAATCCCCCTGTGTCTTTATAGAGGTGGTACTCCCCTCTATTTTCTGATACTCTTGGAATTCTATATTTTCAAAATAACATATGACTTTGAGAAATTCCACCTTGATATTCAAAAAAATATAAAGGTTACATAAAATAAAAAGTTTTATTTTTAAAGAGAATTCTTGAGAAATGATCAGGAACCTCACACGTCACGTATTTGAAAAAGATAAGCAAAATTTTCTCACATCCATTATAGTTAAAAAAAATATTTATGATCACATAAAAATAAAATAAAATGGTCTACACACATAAGAGAACTTTAATAGACTAAACACATTGGAGCTCAAATAAAGAAAATGATAGATCAATCTCAAATATTTTATACTCAAAACTCAGAGTTATAAAACATTGTCAAAACTGATCTCGAATTAGTTCTCTTTGGATGTTTGAGAAGTATAAAGTATGTTACAAAGCTTTAAAATTAAAATGTGTTTGTACAGAGGACTAGGATTGGGGCTCCCGCAGAACATAAAAAAAATATAAAAAAGAATTAATTTGTGGAGAGAATATGGTGGGAGATGACAGAGTAGCAAGACCTGGAAAGAAGACAGGAAAAAAGTTATCAAATTTTAGTTAAACCTTTCTAGTCAAAGAAGCAGAGTAACTGGATGAAAATCTAATAAAGAAAGCAAGATGTGATCAACATAACTTACTATGATGGTCTCTCTTTTTTTTTTACTTGCTTGTTGTTGTCCTTTTATTTTCCTCGTTGGCAGTTATAGGAACTATCTCAACTGTTGTTTCTTGGCCTTCTTTCATTAATTTATCAATCGCCTTCTTAAACCAATATTCAATGTAATTTTTCATTGGCACAACATTTATTTCATGCCTAGTTTTCATATTAAATAATTCACCTTCTAAATCCATTAGTTCATGAGAAATTCCATGTATTGCCTCCTCAATATCTTGATTTTTCATAGAATAATCAACTAGCCAATTATCTATTTCTTCTTCGTTCAAGATAGTTTGAATGAAAGAGTTACCGAACCCCACTGAAAGCATATGTCCAACAAAGATTGTGTTCGGATCAAAACCTTTGATCTTTTCATCATACTTTAAACTCACATTGTTGAAATGATTTGCAAATTTGCCAATTTTATTTATATTTCTGAACATGAACTCTCCAATCTTCCATGGCAAGGGAATAAACTATTTTTTCCTTTTTTCATGGAAAAATTGTAGCCATAAGTTATATTTCCTTTACACCTCTGTAATAAATAGTTTATCAGATACATGATACAAGACAAAAGAAGGATTCTCTTTTGCGAAAAATATCCTTATGACACTGTGATTCTCCATTTGTTCTATTGTCCCCTTTTTCTCTAAAAATCTGGTAGCTTGATCAAATATCCTTGAAGTGTTTTCTCCCAACAAAAGATTTTTGAATACTGAAACAAAATTATTATAAACTTCATAGAAAAACAGAGGGGTATTATGTCTCCATAGTGCTTGATACCAAAAGGTAATTGGATATGTTTCACAATTCACCCTCTTACTAATGGTTAATTTTGGGAATTAACAACAATGCACAATAGAAAATATCAAATAAGAGGCCATAAAGAATTTTCTATCTTTTTTATAGTGTGATAATTGGGACGATATTTCGATAGAAATGATTTTTCCCCAATCAAAAATGGCTTGTTCCTGTATTGGATTATGGTTATGTCTTATGGGATAGATGTAGGATTCTCCAAATATCTCAGCAGGAAGTCAAGCCCATTGTTATGCTTTTTCAATAATTATGTGCAATCTTCACCTTTGAAAGTAAGATTCGGCTCTAGAAACTTTAACATCTTGCGAAAACACTTAAGGTGAAAGAGAAATTGGAGAATGATCATGGAGTTGTATAATCCTTTGACTTGGCACGTACTTTTCCACACACCTTGCAACAAATTCCTTACAATAAAAAACCTCAAGAACACACCCAACACGAGCGATTCCAGATGCCCATATTACATATTTTTGTGCAGGAGGAGAGGAATAATACAAATATTCTCTTGACCACTAGAAGTTCTAGTCTTCATGACCAAATATATTCAGAGTATCACCACAAAATTGTTGTCTAGTTGATGTTGCTATAGGTTGAAGAAACTGTTGGTTGTGGAGCCTAATTATCTTCCTGATTTAGAGGTCTTTGTTTTCAGCCGTGTTTATACCACATGAAGACTTTACACCCGAGAAGAATGTACACTCATCCACGCGGGGGAGTGCAGCGGGGGGTTACCCCCCCTGCAAGGTCCAGGGGGGCTATCCCCTGGGTTGGAAGATCTGGAGGAAAGTGGGCCCTCGGTGGGGGTTCGGGGGCAAAGCCCTGAAGGAAAAATTTCCTTGTAAATGTATATTGTAATTTCATTGTAAATATGGACGATTCATCTAATGGTAGAAGTTATGTTAGGGTTTTTTTCCCTAGAAGGAAAGCCTCTTTTATGAGGGAAGTGTATTGCGGCTAGGTATTATAGATAATATTGTATTATGAGAGAGGAGACTATGAGAGAAAGAAGAGGAAGTTACAGCAGGTTTGTTGTAGGTTGTATCCCTTCATTTGATGGATAATAATAAAGGAAGGACCTGGAAATTTCTCAGGTGGACGTAGCCCACACTGGGTGAACCATGTATATATGTGTCTCTCTTGTATTTTGTATCTTTTGTGTTTTATTTCCACATTTTTTTTATTTTATTGCTCTGTGGTCCTGTTTTTCTAACATAAACTATTTCTTTAGTTGGATAATAATCTCAAATAAATCTTTTTGGAAAGATAATGATAATTTAATCCCTTGGAAAATGAATATTTAATTAGATTTAATGAGTAATTCCCTGAGCCTTTCGCCATTAATGACGATATTTTTTGGGCCTGCATAAAAGTTGTTAGCATTAAACAACACTTAATGTGTATAGATAAAAGAAACCAAATGGCAGGGACGGGCAAGAGAGAGTTTGAATATAAAACTTTTCATGAATCCACCAACCTGTGAACCCATGAACCCGTGGTTGTATAGATGATCAAAAATATACTAAGTGTAGACAAACGGTCGGTCAGACTCGCATGCAAGAGGAATAAAATTCTTTGGAGCTCGGCACCCATGACAAGGCTGATGGTAAAAATGTAGATCACAGAAGTTGGGGTGCAAAGTGAATGTCACGGAAAATGGAGGATGAGGGCTTGAACCCACGAAACTAAAAAATGGCTAAGTGTTAAAATGGACTCATGAGATGAGCAAGTGGGTGGAATGAAATCTCGCCAACTCGCGAACCTATGAATCATTGAAATATGACTAAGTATAGTAACCCGAAAGGGAGAGAAGAAGGGATAAAAGAAAAAGGGAAATAAGGGGAGGTGTAGAAAAGGGAAAAGAAATGAAAAAAAGTAGGGAAGATAGAATGTGGAAGGAAAACAAGAAATCACTAAATGATATCAACACAACCTAACATATGTAAATGTTTTGAACCTACACAGAATATATCTAGCTAAACAATAATACACACATTTGCAGAGAGAATTGGA
>JZKD02S1047522.1:109683-126907 GCA_000966675.3 Picea glauca | reverse complement strand
AAAAAAAAGGAAAATAAGAAGGGAAAAGGGAAAACAAGAAAGGAAAATAGAAAATGGAAAATGGAAAAGGAAAGGAAACAGAAAATGAAAATAAAAAATGAAAATGAAAAATTGAAAAATGGAAATGAAATGGAAAATATAAATAGAAAAATGAGCGTAAAGATGAAATGGAAAATAGAAATAGAAAAATGAACATAAAGATGGATAAGTATGGAATATGGAATAGGTTAAGTATGGAGAGTAGAGTGGAAAGAGAGAAGTGACTAAGTATGAGATGAGATCATAAGTGAAGGGATAAGAGAGGAAGTTGAAAAAAAATGGCTAAGTATAGAGATGGATAATAAAGAGTTATGTAAAGAATGGGAAAATGACTAAGTATGGAGATGGAGAGGAGAGGGCATCAAAAAATAATCTAAGTGTTGGAGGAGGTGAAAGGAGGGAGAAATGTAAGATGAAAAATGACTCAGTGTTGCACATGGAAGAAGAGGGAAAGAGGGGCACAACACTTAGAAAAAAATCCTCATCAATTCTTCAAATCTCTTCTTGAAATCTCTTTATCGAGCGGTTGGACAAAACTATGATTATCTCAGGCATACGGACTCATATTTTGATTCTGTAAAATGCATGATAAAGTTGAGATTGAAGGATACGCCATGATATGATGAACATACACAAATTATTCCTTATTATATCATTTTTTGTTTATTCCAAAGACTAGAAAATCAAGATGATCAAAAAAAATCTTAACAATACTCTAGGGTTCCAGCTTTGTCCTTTTCTCCTTGAGAACATGAATATAAAATAGACAACCAAATACATGAATATGTGATACATATGGTTTCACACAAATAAATTTCTCCTCTAGTGTCATGTTCTCAATATCCTATAAGGACACATGTTCAAAATATACACGGTTATATTACAAGCCTCAACCTAAAAGCACATGGGAAAATCCATGTCATGAATCACAAACTTAGCACTCTCAAACAATGGACATGTTATTCCTCTCAAAAACGCCATTCTATTATGGTTTGTAACACACTACAACTCCCTTTGTATCACTTCTCCCTTGCACAAAGAATCAAACTTCACGAAGGTATACCCACCTTCATTATCTAAGAAAATTACTTTGATCTTCCTTCCTACCTAATTTCCAACCAAGGCCTTGAACCATGTGAACTTGTTGAATACCCTATCCTTAGTCTTCAAAAAATAGATCCATGTATTGCAAGATAAATCATTAATAAAAGTGGCATAACACCAACTATCTGTCCAGGAAGTAGAAAACATAGGTCCACACACATTTGAATAGATCAGATCAAGACTTCATCTTGAACTATGCTCACTTATAGGAAAAAAAATCTTGATGTGCTTACCAAGAGCACATCCTTCACATATACCTTCCTTCTTTATCTTGAAGTCCAACAATCCCTACAATAGGTTCTTCAAGAGAGAAAGAACTCCATAATGAAAATGACCAAGACACATGTTCCATAACTCACACAAATGGTCCTATGATGCACCAAAGCACCATGCTTTGTTGAATCTATTTACAACTTGTAACGACCACCAACCTAAACCCCTTTTTCCACAACCTGAGTTTGATTTATAAAATGACCTTCTTAGCATCAAACTTAGCATACAATGAATATTTTGCATACAAGAAACTAAAATAATATTCTTCTTCAAACCAAGAACAAACAAAACATCAATCAACTCAAGAGAATCACCCCAAGGCATCTGGAAGGAAATGGTACCAACTCCTCCCATAGGATAAGTAGCATCATAAAATAGGTCCACAATCATACCTCCCTCTTTCTCCTAAAACCTATTGAATAATGACCTGCCATAAGTCATGTCTCAAAGCTCCATTGTCCACGTAACATACAACACTAGAAATGGTGCTATAGGACAAGCAAGAGACCATAACCATATCCATCCTAAAAAATTCTACAATATGAAGAAGAAACAACCCTTCCAAGGGTCCAAGTGCTTCTCTCAAGAGACCTAGGGTTTCACACCCAACAACCTTGAAAATTTCAACCACCTCTCCTAGATACATCATATCTAAAATACCAACTCCCTCTTACACCTACAATGATCTCAGCTAAGGAATCTCTAATACCATTTAGAAATTATCTAAACTAAGGCGATTAATGCAACTTCAAAAATTACGCCTCTTGACTAGAGGTTTCCTGGATATTAGCCTTGTGAATTTTCATCCTTAGGACAGTTATGAAATATGACAAAAATAGTTGAAATGATAGACAATATTTCACCTCTTAACAATCCCAATCAACAAGGCACTCCAAGAGAAAAGATACCAATGTGTACCAACAAGTTTCAACCCTCTAGGGCAATCTTATCATGCAAAAACCAAATCTGAAAAATCACCTATAACAGTTCTAATTGCAACAATAAATTTGTCTTATCTTTTTCAGTATTAATGTCAAATAAATTAATAATTTCAAACTTAACTTAGGCAAAATCAACAAGACATATTAGTGTTATAATTTACTAAACCATGAAGAGATAGATAGTTGAAAACCAAATCTACAATAAGAGAATTTTGCACAGATGAAAACTTCATGTATTTGTATAAAGATGAAGTTCATGTAAACAACATAGCCTCATCTCAAGGCTAGTACATTCCTCTAGCTCTTCAAAACCCTAGCTAGAGAAAACCAAGAAAAACCCTAGCCAACACCAAGGAGCTCCAACAAGAAAGAATCACACTAGCATGTCCTCCAAAGCAAGACATCTCCTCTCCTCTACTCCTCAACAATCATAATATAGGTTTTAATCACAAAACCTTATCTCCAATGTCTCCAAGAGATGAAACCTTAACCCAACTAGTATTCAAGATGCTACAAAAGATACAAGAAACCCTACTACCTCTAAGACAAGAGAGAGAAATACAAAGACGAAGAAAAATGTGTGTGAGAGAGAGAGAGACTAGTGTGCTTCTCTTCTCACATCTATAACACAAGATGATCAATATTGAGATGATCATCATATCCAATGTCTTATTTAGAAGAAGTAACCCTAGTATCTCCCAAGAATCCTCCAACAAATATGTCCTTCATCTTCTTTGATGGCATACCTCGACTAATCTAGGTTCTATCTTTCCACGATCTACAGTCTCTTATAAATTCAAATCCAATTAAATCGGAATACATTGTATTTCTTCTCTCATACTCTATGGAGAGTACTGGACTTGTGTCCTAGTCTCATTCATGAAGCGAAAACTCATGCTAGAAGAATCCATATAATACTTTGATCTTCGTTCATACCATAAGCTACTGGCACTAACATATCTATTATATGTGCACATGAAACTATAAGTCATTGGAGAATTAAACAATCGAAACCCTCATTATATTCTTCTGATTCATTTAATAAAATGTTAACTATTGCAATTAACTAGCCCACCGAACACCGGGATCAATCTAATCAATGAGGTTTAGCTATATCTAAACCCGACCACTGGGAACACTAGAAATTGGTCCCGAAACACAATAGAGATGTGTTGTTTTAAAGTTCTCTCGGTCAGGTTAACGTACTTTGCATAACTAAAACACCTAATTTCTCGTCAAGTGCAAGTTTTGTCAACCAACCATAGGGTATTAATTAACCAACCTTCACACTTGTTATTTGGCTACAGTCTGGTTGCATTTTAAAGCTTGGATAATTCCTCCTCTATGTATCTCACACTCGACTTCGATATCCACTTATCTTCTTGTTCAATCACTCTCGATAAGACCAAATGTCTTGCTCCTCATTGCCTCCTCTCATAGGTTTTTTTCTTCACCTGTTGTTGGATTCATATACCTCTATTGGCTTCACAATTCAAAACAGTATGTTCCCTTACGAAGTTCATAGGAACTTCGTCACTCCTAATCTCATTCCACCAAAATTTAAATGATTCACTCTCACTATAAATGGCACAATCCATGAAGCATTACATATGCGTTTTGACTCTCGATCCATTTCAATGATAATACATACAATTATAGGGATATCAGAGATCCACATTAAACAAAAATATGATCACAATGCATGTACATAATTACAATGGGAATGATCAGAGAAAGGAGAATATTTCTCGGTAAATGGGTTTGCAAACTTCTATTCTATTAAAACCCTGAATCTCCTTCTCTATACAATCCACATTGTTCACACGTCCTCTGCATGTTTTCTCTCTTATTTTCCTTTCCTTTCTTCTCTCTACCTTTTCTTGCTTACATTAGCTCATTTATACAATTACAAAGGAGAATGAATCGAATCCTGGAGGATGGATTCATATACTCCAAACTTAGATAAAATACTAACAAACTCTTGTTGTCCCTAAAACTATTCAACTTCCTTAACTTTATGCTAAAACAAGCATTTTTTAATATTACATGAAATTTTTAAGGAAAACAAACTCCTCCATACATAGGCCAATCTAGAACCCTCTAGAAACCCATTAAAACTTAGGACAACACAATTTTACATGATGCTCTTGCATTAGACTCTCAGTGAATAAAAACTCTTCATGGACTCGTGTCCATGAGTTCTTCAATTTTGTTGTCATTTCTGTAGCTTCCACTCGAAAGTCTGAAATAAGCTTAGGTGCATCTGCAAAATAAAATTCTTTTTTAGATTTCCTCCTAGATCCCACGGTTTTCTCATTGGATGTAGACCTACCTTTCTTCTTATTCATACTTTAGTGCTTTCACCTTGAAGCTTGATTTCCTCTTGAACTCAATTGTAATAAAAGCATAACAATATCTTTTGCATATTTGAAGTATCTTCAATACTCAACTCTTCAATTTTCATCTTCAATATCTCTTTGATCATACCCTTGCACATGAAGCAAACATATTAAAGAAAACAGTATGTTCATTAGGCTTTTGAAACCCACTCTCAGTCATCAAAATGACTTCCATATAGATAACTACCATGACAACTTGAAAGAAAGTTGTCTTCTCGTCCTTCCCTTTTTTCTTCCTTTCTTCCACATATGTACAGTCTATTAATTCTTTATGTGCCTCATATGCATGAACTTGTCCCTAAGTCATTGGTTTCTTTTATTCTTTCCTGAAATCCATAGATACTTTCTCTTCCACAACATGTTCATCACAATGTTTACCCATATTGATTTCAATATCAAATTGAGGTTTCTCACACAAAACCTTCGTGTTGTCTCTCAATGTAACCTATTTCTCTCCACTCTATTGTTGCTCATGTGTCGAAATTTCTTCATTGTTGTTTTCCTTGTGAATCTCTCCCATGTTTTTCTGAGATCCATAACTCTCATTTGTTTTGTTTTTTTATTCATGAGACAATTCTTCCTCTTTCTCTTTTATAACAGTTGTGTGTATCTTTCCATTTCCATTTTCTTGAAGAAATGCAACTACATAGTCAAATAAACAATCAGTTTGCAAAACTCGAGACTCCTCTATCTCTTTGTATGCTTCTAACACTAGCACGTTTTCTCTGTGTTGGTCTTAACTTTTCAAAATTTCCTTAAGACTCCCATCTGGTCTCTCATCCACTTCATCTTCATTACTTTCCATCACAATTCCTCCTGAAAAATTCTCTTCTGCAATAATTTCTTTTGCTTCACTTATGCTTCCCCTCATCAACATTTCACTGGACAATTTACTAGTAATCACATTCTCATTCTCATTCTCATTTAAAAAATATGATTTCTAAAGGTAAATCAATTACTTCAAAATCTGTAATAGTTGTTTTCGATTGATCAAGCAATATATATTATGCGTCTTATTTTCCCTATTTCAAAAACTCCTTCACACTCATCATCAAACTTGATTGTTGATCTCTTCTATTGCACATTTATCCTTCAATGGTAACAAAGTGTGTCTCACACCATTCTTTTCAAAGGTATAGGTATTGTTCCTCCCATCATAAATTGTTCTTTGATTAGATTGCCAAGGTCTCCCCAATAATACATGACAAACATCCATGGTTATTAAATCACAAAGTACCTCATCTTGATAGTTTCCAATCTTAAACTTTATTCTACATTGTTCATTCACTAAAATATGATATCCTTTGTGTAACCATGTCACTTTATAAGGTGTAAGATGAACAAATGTTTCTAAACTCAATTTCTCAACCATTTCAAGAGATACNTGTCATGTTCTCAATATCCTATAAGGACACATGTTCAAAATATACACGGTTATATTACAAGCCTCAACCTAAAAACACATGGGAAAATCCATGTCATGAATCACAAACTTAGCACTCTCAAACAATGGACATGTTATTCCTCTCAAAAACACCATTCTATTATGGTTTGTAATGCACTACAACTCCCTTTGTATCACTTCTCCCTTGCACAAAGAATCAAACTTCACGAAGGTATACCCACCTTCATTATCTAAGAAAAGTACTTTGATATTCCTACCTACCTAATTTTCAACCAAGGCCTTGAACCATGTGAACTTGTTTAACACCCTATCCTTAGTCTTCAAAAAATAGATCCATGTATTGCAAGATAAATCATTAATAAAAGTGGCATAATACCAACTATCTATCAAGGAAGTAGAAAACATAGGTCCACACACATTTGAATAGATCAGATCAAGACTTCATCTTGAACTATGCTCACTTATAGGAAAAAAAATCTTGATGTGCTTACCAAGAGCACATCCTTCACATATACCTTCCTTCTTTATCTTGAAGTCCAACAATCCCTACAATAGGTTCTTCAAGAGAGAAAGAACTCCATAATGAAAATGACCAAGACACATGTTCCATAACTCACACAAATGGTCCTATGATGCACCAAAGCACCATGCTTTGTTGAATCTATTTACAACTTGTAACGACCACCAACCTAAACCCCTTTTTCCACAACCTGAGTTTGATTTATAAAATGACCTTCTTAGCATCAAACTTAGCATACAATGAATATTTTGCATACAAGAAACTAAAATAATATTCTTCTTCAAACCAAGAACAAACAAAACATCAATCAACTCAAGAGAATCACCCCAAGGCATCTGGAAGGAAATGGTACCAACTCCTCCCATAGGATAAGTAGCATCATAAAATAGGTCCACAATCATACCTCCCTCTTTCTCCTAAAACCTATTGAATAATGACCTGCCATAAGTCATGTCTCAAAGCTCCATTGTCCACGTAACATACAACACTAGAAATGGTGCTATAGGACAAGCAAGAGACCATAACCATATCCATCCTAAAAAATTCTACAATATGAAGAAGAAACAACCCTTCCAAGGGTCCAAGTGCTTCTCTCAAGAGACCTAGGGTTTCACACCCAACAACCTTGAAAATTTCAACCACCTCTCCTAGATACATCATATCTAAAATACCAACTCCCTCTTACACCTACAATGATCTCAGCTAAGGAATCTCTAATACCATTTAGAAATTATCTAAACTAAGGCGATTAATGCAACTTCAAAAATTACGCCTCTTGACTAGAGGTTTCCTGGATATTAGCCTTGTGAATTTTCATCCTTAGGACAGTTATGAAATATGACAAAAATAGTTGAAATGATAGACAATATTTCACCTCTTAACAATCCCAATCAACAAGGCACTCCAAGAGAAAAGATACCAATGTGTACCAACAAGTTTCAACCCTCTAGGGCAATCTTATCATGCAAAAACCAAATCTGAAAAATCACCTATAACAGTTCTAATTGCAACAATAAATTTGTCTTATCTTTTTCAGTATTAATGTCAAATAAATTAATAATTTCAAACTTAACTTAGGCAAAATCAACAAGACATATTAGTGTTATAATTTACTAAACCATGAAGAGATAGATAGTTGAAAACCAAATCTACAATAAGAGAATTTTGCACAGATGAAAACTTCATGTATTTGTATAAAGATGAAGTTCATGTAAACAACATAGCCTCATCTCAAGGCTAGTACATTCCTCTAGCTCTTCAAAACCCTAGCTAGAGAAAACCAAGAAAAACCCTAGCCAACACCAAGGAGCTCCAACAAGAAAGAATCACACTAGCATGTCCTCCAAAGCAAGACATCTCCTCTCCTCTACTCCTCAACAATCATAATATAGGTTTTAATCACAAAACCTTATCTCCAATGTCTCCAAGAGATGAAACCTTAACCCAACTAGTATTCAAGATGCTACAAAAGATACAAGAAACCCTACTACCTCTAAGACAAGAGAGAGAAATACAAAGACGAAGAAAAATGTGTGTGAGAGAGAGAGAGACTAGTGTGCTTCTCTTCTCACATCTATAACACAAGATGATCAATATTGAGATGATCATCATATCCAATGTCTTATTTAGAAGAAGTAACCCTAGTATCTCCCAAGAATCCTCCAACAAATATGTCCTTCATCTTCTTTGATGGCATACCTCGACTAATCTAGGTTCTATCTTTCCACGATCTACAGTCTCTTATAAATTCAAATCCAATTAAATCGGAATACATTGTATTTCTTCTCTCATACTCTATGGAGAGTACTGGACTTGTGTCCTAGTCTCATTCATGAAGCGAAAACTCATGCTAGAAGAATCCATATAATACTTTGATCTTCGTTCATACCATAAGCTACTGGCACTAACATATCTATTATATGTGCACATGAAACTATAAGTCATTGGAGAATTAAACAATCGAAACCCTCATTATATTCTTCTGATTCATTTAATAAAATGTTAACTATTGCAATTAACTAGCCCACCGAACACCGGGATCAATCTAATCAATGAGGTTTAGCTATATCTAAACCCGACCACTGGGAACACTAGAAATTGGTCCCGAAACACAATAGAGATGTGTTGTTTTAAAGTTCTCTCGGTCAGGTTAACGTACTTTGCATAACTAAAACACCTAATTTCTCGTCAAGTGCAAGTTTTGTCAACCAACCATAGGGTATTAATTAACCAACCTTCACACTTGTTATTTGGCTACAGTCTGGTTGCATTTTAAAGCTTGGATAATTCCTCCTCTATGTATCTCACACTCGACTTCGATATCCACTTATCTTCTTGTTCAATCACTCTCGATAAGACCAAATGTCTTGCTCCTCATTGCCTCCTCTCATAGGTTTTTTTCTTCACCTGTTGTTGGATTCATATACCTCTATTGGCTTCACAATTCAAAACAGTATGTTCCCTTACGAAGTTCATAGGAACTTCGTCACTCCTAATCTCATTCCACCAAAATTTAAATGATTCACTCTCACTATAAATGGCACAATCCATGAAGCATTACATATGCGTTTTGACTCTCGATCCATTTCAATGATAATACATACAATTATAGGGATATCAGAGATCCACATTAAACAAAAATATGATCACAATGCATGTACATAATTACAATGGGAATGATCAGAGAAAGGAGAATATTTCTCGGTAAATGGGTTTGCAAACTTCTATTCTATTAAAACCCTGAATCTCCTTCTCTATACAATCCACATTGTTCACACGTCCTCTGCATGTTTTCTCTCTTATTTTCCTTTCCTTTCTTCTCTCTACCTTTTCTTGCTTACATTAGCTCATTTATACAATTACAAAGGAGAATGAATCGAATCCTGGAGGATGGATTCATATACTCCAAACTTAGATAAAATACTAACAAACTCTTGTTGTCCCTAAAACTATTCAACTTCCTTAACTTTATGCTAAAACAAGCATTTTTTAATATTACATGAAATTTTTAAGGAAAACAAACTCCTCCATACATAGGCCAATCTAGAACCCTCTAGAAACCCATTAAAACTTAGGACAACACAATTTTACATGATGCTCTTGCATTAGACTCTCAGTGAATAAAAACTCTTCATGGACTCGTGTCCATGAGTTCTTCAATTTTGTTGTCATTTCTGTAGCTTCCACTCGAAAGTCTGAAATAAGCTTAGGTGCATCTGCAAAATAAAATTCTTTTTTAGATTTCCTCCTAGATCCCACGGTTTTCTCATTGGATGTAGACCTACCTTTCTTCTTATTCATACTTTAGTGCTTTCACCTTGAAGCTTGATTTCCTCTTGAACTCAATTGTAATAAAAGCATAACAATATCTTTTGCATATTTGAAGTATCTTCAATACTCAACTCTTCAATTTTCATCTTCAATATCTCTTTGATCATACCCTTGCACATGAAGCAAACATATTAAAGAAAACAGTATGTTCATTAGGCTTTTGAAACCCACTCTCAGTCATCAAAATGACTTCCATATAGATAACTACCATGACAACTTGAAAGAAAGTTGTCTTCTCGTCCTTCCCTTTTTTCTTCCTTTCTTCCACATATGTACAGTCTATTAATTCTTTATGTGCCTCATATGCATGAACTTGTCCCTAAGTCATTGGTTTCTTTTATTCTTTCCTGAAATCCATAGATACTTTCTCTTCCACAACATGTTCATCACAATGTTTACCCATATTGATTTCAATATCAAATTGAGGTTTCTCACACAAAACCTTCGTGTTGTCTCTCAATGTAACCTATTTCTCTCCACTCTATTGTTGCTCATGTGTCGAAATTTCTTCATTGTTGTTTTCCTTGTGAATCTCTCCCATGTTTTTCTGAGATCCATAACTCTCATTTGTTTTGTTTTTTTATTCATGAGACAATTCTTCCTCTTTCTCTTTTATAACAGTTGTGTGTATCTTTCCATTTCCATTTTCTTGAAGAAATGCAACTACATAGTCAAATAAACAATCAGTTTGCAAAACTCGAGACTCCTCTATCTCTTTGTATGCTTCTAACACTAGCACGTTTTCTCTGTGTTGGTCTTAACTTTTCAAAATTTCCTTAAGACTCCCATCTGGTCTCTCATCCACTTCATCTTCATTACTTTCCATCACAATTCCTCCTGAAAAATTCTCTTCTGCAATAATTTCTTTTGCTTCACTTATGCTTCCCCTCATCAACATTTCACTGGACAATTTACTAGTAATCACATTCTCATTCTCATTCTCATTTAAAAAATATGATTTCTAAAGGTAAATCAATTACTTCAAAATCTGTAATAGTTGTTTTCGATTGATCAAGCAATATATATTATGCGTCTTATTTTCCCTATTTCAAAAACTCCTTCACACTCATCATCAAACTTGATTGTTGATCTCTTCTATTGCACATTTATCCTTCAATGGTAACAAAGTGTGTCTCACACCATTCTTTTCAAAGGTATAGGTATTGTTCCTCCCATCATAAATTGTTCTTTGATTAGATTGCCAAGGTCTCCCCAATAATACATGACAAACATCCATGGTTATTAAATCACAAAGTACCTCATCTTGATAGTTTCCAATCTTAAACTTTATTCTACATTGTTCATTCACTAAAATATGATATCCTTTGTGTAACCATGTCACTTTATAAGGTGTAAGATGAACAAATGTTTCTAAACTCAATTTCTCAACCATTTCAAGAGATACGAAATTATTTATGCTACCACCATCAATAATCATTCTATAACACTTACCTTTTAACTTGCAAGTGGTCCTAAACAAAGCTTTCATTTATGTATGCTCTTTGATCTCCTTACTTGGCTTGAGAAATAAAATTTTCATCAACAATGATGATCCTACACTTTCTTCATATTCAACTTGTATAATTTGATTAGCATGATCTCCATGCAGAAAATTTGGGCATTCATAAGATCTATGACCATATTCATTACATTTAAAACACTTAACCCAAAAAGATTCATGGTGTACGCAGACCCCCCCCTAACCCTCGGGTCGAGGTCCACTCAGGATCGTTCAAAAACCTCCTCGAACCGAAGCGACTCCTTTGATTCCCTACTGGAATCTAAATATTCGATCCACGGGTCCTTAATGAAACTCCATCTGCACACGCATGCAACAGGCGCGAGCTTTCATCTACCCACGACCTCAACACGACCGCAGCCTTTTCCCGAAATGGAATTTCGGGTTTCGGGACTTCATGAGTCCTGATGTCAAGAATCTCTTCCTTCTCGATCCCCCGATCCCCGAAATGTCGAAATGTCGAAATAGCAGTCAACGGCGATTAGCCCCCTGGGCTATATCTTTGGTCCATGTGACCACTCTTCACATGACCATAGTCTTCTTCGGAACTTTCGACTCCGTGAGCCCCAACTCTTAGTCTCCAGGATTCCCGAAATGTCAAAATGCCAAAATAGCATTGTTTCTGTCCTCGAGATGGCCAAAAAGAAGAATCCTCTGGTTCTCCTCCTCTGAACAAGATCAACGACTCAAAGCCTCCCTTAATCCAACGGCTCAGATTCTTTCGATATTTTATGGGTCAAGAGTCCCGAATTCTTACCCTTTGCGTGCCTGATACTCGAAGTGCCAAAATGTCGATATTTCAATCTATGTCCCTCTTGAACCAACGACTACGATCCAACTCGATCGATGGCTCACATCCTTTCAGGAATTTTCCTGAAACCTTGACCTCTCGCCACGTGTCCTCCCTGTCCTTTCAGAGTTTTCTGGGTTTCACATTTCGGAACTTTACGACCCCTATGACACTTATCCTCTATTCTCTCAAATCCCTGGTATCTGAAATCCCGGTGAACTCCCAGATCTCCTCCACATGTCCTCCATAGATGGATGGTCCAGATCGTTTCGGGACTTTGCCAGTAGCGAAGATGAAAGACTCCCTTCTCTGCTTCCCAATGTTCGAATCCCCGATATGAAAGGATCTCGTGACACCTGTCCTTCTTAGATGGACGGCTCAGACAACTTCGGGACTTCGGGACCCGTGAGTCCTAATCTCCGGTCCTTCGTCCTCCGAACCTCCGAATTCCCGAAGTCTGAAATCCCGATACCTCTACCTTGTCGGGATTTTTCAGATTCTCTGCTCTTGCGCGTGAGGATTAAACCTCGTGCTTCTTTTGATAGATCCGACGACTATCGGTCCATGTACACAGATCTGACGGCTCATACATGTTCTTCCACTACACCCTTCCTACACTACCTGGACACGAATCCATGGTCTAGATCTTCTCGGTTGATCCAACGGCAGCTGTGCTCTCCCCTTGAGCTTGCACTTTCTTCCCAAACTTTGGAAGATTTTCCAAATTCCAAAGGCTTCGACCTTTGCTTTTCCTCTGCAAGCTCTACACCATTGGGTCTTTCCTGTGTTCTCAAAGACGTTGTCCCTCCTGAGATTTTGGGATTCTAAACTCTCCAAAGAGTTCCCTCTTTCAGCCTCTATGATCTTTGCAGCTATGACCTGTGCATAAAATCACTACTCTTCTTGAGCTTCTCTCTTTAAATTCTCAAAGGATTCTTCAACTAGTGCGCTCCTTGCAGAGTCTTTGCATGCATGAAGGTGCTATCTCTTCTGATTTTTTCCTGTAGCTTCGACCTCTAAGGGATTTAACCCTTTCTCCTCCCTCAAATGGAGAACCTGATGCCCTCATGGCACTCCTTTTCTCAAGAAAACCTCTTGTTGAGTCTGCGGGGTGTTCAGCAACCCTATGAAGATCCTTCCTTGGATTCTTCTTCTATTCCAGAAATCAAAGAGTTCTCTCTGTGCGCTCGGGCACCTACTCAATGCCCTCTTGGCTGAGCTCTACAGAACTCCTCAGATATTATGTCTTCTACTGTGTCCTCCTCTGCACAATCTCACCTCACCTCCAAGGTATTCGACAACCTTGGGGTCTTCCTCTGAGTCAATGTTTTCAGTTGGTGTGCCCTCCTAGCACGTCCTTGTCCAAATTCCGTAGAATTGGAAGTGCACTCTATGCACTAGCTTTCAAAACCCGCAGTTTTATTTCATGCCCTCTTGGCATGAAGCCTCAAAGATCCCCAAACCTAAAATCAAAGAACCCACATATAGAAGAACCTATCTGTCCTGCAAATGCATACCTAACATACATCTACAGCATAAATAGAACACACATAGACATTCACACAACACAGACAATATGTAGGAAAAACTACTCTGGTTTGTATTAATATCAAATGCCTCCTTTACAAGGTGTTCCTGAGCTCAGAATTTGACAGAGTCTCAGCTCCTCTTCTCTACTCTCTTCTCTAACTCTTGCTACCTCTACTCTTTCAAAATAAGATCCAAGATCTTTTACATGAGGGGGCTCTTTGAGCTCTTCCCTCCAAGCTACCTACTCTATTCAATTACATTAACTCTACAATTGAATGGGTTGTCTAGTCCAGATCAGAGCTAGATATAAGCCTTACAACCATTAAAAGCTATCTACATCTAAAGCCTGCATATAAGCACGGCCTTTTGGCTCTAACAACCTTACAAATATTAAATGCCCTCACATTCAAATTCAAAACGTGAAAGGGTTGTGGCTTTCCTCATTGAATGTGTGCGCTGAGTTGGTTGGCTGGCTGGCGCATAGCTGGCTTGGGAGCAATGCTCCTGCATCATACTCCTTTGCTATGAAAAATTCATGAGCTCCTTCTCATGAGCTCTCCACCCTGGTTGTTGAAATCTACCTGGATCCCAAACAACTCTTTGGAGTTGTTCATCTGCTCCATTTCTCTGCTACTGCAGCTTCCGCTACTCTGGCAGTCTCCCTTCTACTCAGCTTCTCCTTGCTGGCAGTCTCTTGTGATCTGATCATCAGCCCCCTGATCTCATCGATAACCTCGTTCAACTGTTGCAATGGTTGGCTATGTTCATGCAGTCTCCTCTGCTGCAAATTCTTTCTGCAAATGGGTAGATCATCATGACCTTCCATGTTGTCTTTACCTTCCTTTGTGGCACTAAGTGGCCACTCTGTTGCAAACTCCAGCTCTGCAGTCTCCTCATGTTGTCTTTACCTTCCTTTGTGGCACTAAGTGGCCACTCTGTTGCTCTCCAGCTGCTCCTCAGACTGGAATCCTCCTTCATCTGCCTCCAACTTGGCTTGTTGGATGTGCAATCTCTGCACCTTCACCCTTCTCCCCAGGGATTCTATCTCTTTGCACAGATTAGAAAGACTCATGATGTCTGTCTCTTCTTCGGCTTCTTCTGCTGCAAGCTCCAATGATGCAGTCTTCTCCATTTCAGCTTCCCAGCTGAAAATTTTGAGCCATTTCTCAGAATGATCATCTTTCTTTGCTTGGGCAGTCTTTAACATCTGCTCCAATGCTTCCTCTTCCTTGACATTCAATATTGGTTGTCCTTCTGCTGTTGTATCAGCAACACAAACTCCTACCTCCTCTGGGCGATGTGGCAGGAATATTTGAATTCCCCCAATCATCAGAATGCTCTTCTGATCTTCCTCCTTTATCAGCTCCTCTTGCTACTCCGAACTTAGCTCTGAGTTCATGAGACTTTCACATAGCCTCATTTCTGTTCCCGTGCCCACCTGGAAAATTGGGAATTTTCTGCTGCCCTCCTGGCAGTCTACGAGATCCCGCAGCGATCTCATCTCATTGCCCTATTGGCAATTGGAAATTTTTGTTCTACCCTCTTGGCAGTCTTTGAGATCTTCAGTTGATCCAATGTCATCCTCACTACTGAGGTTCCTCCCAACCTCTGGTTCACATACCTAAACCATCTCCTCTTGTTCATCCCTGAGGCCTTCAGCATGCCTCAGCCATCTCTTTAATAGCTTCTATTGTTTTGTAGCCACCAATTCCTGAATTGGCCACTTTAACTTCGTCTTCATGGGTCATTCGTATACCCATATTTACTTAGCATTCTGCTACATCCGCAATGCCAGAATTTCCATCCTCGCTCTGATCTCGGCGAGTTCTTTGTCTCTCACAGTGTTTTCCTGCTGCTGGTGGTTCTTCTTTCCAATGCGTTTGTGGCCTTCAGTAGCCATCTTCCTATTCCTGTCTTCCCTCCTAGAAAACCTGCTACTATTACTCTGCAACTCTGACTGCTTTCAGCGTCTCCTTATAGTCCACCTGACTGTATATTGACTATTGCGCACCTGCAACAATCACCATAGAGCTTCCATCACTCTGTCGTCCTTCTGTCTGTCTCTGCAAGATGCCTCTGATACCACTTTGTTGTATACCAGAGTATTTTCCTTCCTTCTCCCTCTGCCTGAAATATACAAACAGAGTCACACTCTGATACCACTCTTGGTGTACACAGAACCCCCCCCCCTAACCCTCGGGTCAAGGTCCACGCAGGATCGTTCAAAAACCTCCTCGAACCAAAGTGGCTCCTTTGATTCCCTACTGGAATATCCATATTAGATCCACGGGTCCTTCGTGAAACTCCACCTACACAAGCATGCAACAAGCGCGAGCTTTCATCTGCACACGGCCTCAACATGACCGCGGCCTTTTCCCGAAATGGAATTTCGGGTTTCGGGACTTCCTGAGTTCTGATGTCGAGAATCTTTTCCTTCTCGATCCCCCGATCCTCGAAATGCCGAAATGACGAAATAGCACTCAACGGCGATTAGCCCCCTGGGCTATATCTTTGGTCCATGTGACCACTCTTCACATAACCACAGTCTTCTTTAGAACTTTCAACTCCGTGAGCCCCGACACTTAGTCTCTGGGATTCCCGAAATGTTGAAATGTCAAAATAACATTGTTTCTTATCCTTGCGATGGCCGAAAAGCTGAATCCTCTGGTTCTCCTCCTTTGAACAAGATCAACGGCTCAAAGTTGTTAGAAAAAAAAGACCGCAGAGCAATAAAATAAAACAAATGTGGAAAACAAAACACAGAAGATACACAATACAAGAGAGATACAAATTTACGTGGTTCACCCAGTGTGGGCTACGTCCACCAGAGAAATTGCCAGGTCCTTCCTTTATTATTATCCAGCAAATGAAGGGATACAACCTACAGCAAAACCCGTTGTAACTTCCTCTTCTTTCTCTCACAGTCTCCTCACTCAGAATACAATATTTTCCATTAACCATAGCCGCAATACATTTCCCTCATAAAATAGGGTTGCCTTCTAGGGAAAAAACCCTAACATAATCTCTACCGTTAGATCTGCAACCTTATAATGAACGGTCCAGATTTACAATGAAATTACAATATACATTTACAAGGTAATTTTTTCTTCGGGTGCTTCGCCCCCGAACCCCCCCTTGCCCCTAGACCCCCCAAAAGGGGGACCCCCCCTCTGCACTCCCCCACATGGAACAGTGTACATATTTTTGGGGTATAAACATGGCTGAAAGTAAAAGACCTCTAAATCAGGAAGATAATCAAGCTCCACAACCAACAATCTCCCACTTGGAGACTGATCTCAACAAATCCACCGTTGTTGTATATGTTGGACTCTGAACCTTCTTGGACCTGGAAAATTTCTCATCTTCATCTTCAT
>JZKD02S1047522.1:67576-92951 GCA_000966675.3 Picea glauca | reverse complement strand
AGAGGAATACAATGCAGCAACACTTTATCCCACCTGGTTGTTCTCTCCCTTGTTTCCCCTTTGCACCTTTCATCAACCCTTCCCACTCACACTTGGATGAACTCTCTTCACCCAATCAATGAGATCTCCTCACTTTATGTGTGTGACACCAGCACATGAGTAAATAATGTCTCGTTTCTCCTATGTGCTCTTTGTGTGTCTCATCCTCTCACTTGGCTATGTTTTATAACGTTGAGTTAACCCTAAGTCCAAAACCCTAGATCTCATAAAGTGATCAACGACTGATATTTAATCTCACGTTCACTTTAGATCTAATGGTTAGGACTTAATCAACTCACTTAAGTTACTAATTCCAACAAACTTAGGCATTTAACTTAATTAATCTCACAATAATCTAAAAGGTCATTCACTTTAATAATCAACATATAAAGTGAACTTCCTAAGGTTTCTGAGAGGTTACAAGGACAACTTCCACATGCTAGACACTGAGCCTATTCGAAATTATCAATCTGATGGTAAATACATCAACATTCCCTCTTAGAAAGGAAGGTACTTCTACCACCTGGAGGTGGCTCTACCTTCATTATCAGATCTTCTACCATGCTTGCTCTCCAATCCACCTGATTGGTTACTTCCTATGACATGAAAATTATCCATGCCATCTCGCTCGAACCCATCTATGAAGACTTTCCTATGATCATGCTTCTATAAGCCTCCTACTCCTGAGAATCATGCATTGCCATATCGTACCATGATTGCTTATTTACATACTTGGAAAATTGCTCCTTCCTACCTGAACCTAAAGGTTGAATCCCTCTGAGTTTCTCAACCTTCGAAACTACCTACTCATTGTCCTATGTCACTTTTCTACTATCCATAGCTCGCATACGTTGGCCCTTTATCCTATACAAGTTACTCTCTCTAACTCCAAAAACAATTGTTGTGTTTGAGCTAGATCCTATAGGCTTGATCAATGCTTGTCCATCCCGGAATACTTTGTTGAAGCCCTTATTCTCAATTGTTGAGAATGAGAGTAGACTCCTCCTAAGTTCTTGCACCCATAGAACATTTGTTACTCTTAACATACCTTTTGACTCCATCCGGAATGGCATTATTCCATATCCCTTCATTGCATTCTTAGCGCCCATACCAAGTTCCACATGGATATATGAGTCACATTTTGTGAAGCTCTCGAATAACTCTTGTGCTCCTGTCATATGACATGTGGCTCCACTATCTATTAATCATGCACCAGTTGATATGGTGCCCAAGGAAGTCAAGGAAGCAAGTAAGAATTTTGTTTGTTCAAACTTCTTGGCAAACTCATCCACTTGATCTTTTATTGACGCAGCTACCTCTAGTTGCATCTCATTTCCACCCTTCTTCATGTTCGTACATTGACCTTCATAGTGCCCAAACTTTTGACATGCATAGCACTTAACTTCATCCATGTCCTTCTTCTTGCCGGCAGACTCTCCACTAGAAAACTTCTTGAACTTTCCCTTATTTTCCTGGTTGGCAATAGCAAGGTTCTCATCTTCATTCTTGTCTCGACCTCCATTAAGTTCTTCATCTCTAATTTCTTCCTGAATGAGTTCATCCCACAACCTTGACCTCTAGTTGTGTCTCGTTTCCATCCTTCTTCATGTTCGAACATTAATCTGCATAGTGCCCAAACTTGCGACATGCATAGCACTTGACTTTGCTCATGTCCTTCTTCTTGTTGGTAGAATCTCCACTATAAAACTTTATGAACTTCCCCTTATTTGTGTATCTAGAAAGAGCAAGGTTCTTGTCATCATTCTTGTGCTAGCCTCCATTCAGTTCTTCATCTCGAATTTCTTCTTGAACGAAGTTATACCACAACCTTGACCAATCACAGATCTTTTCACGTGCCACGATCCCTTTGATGAACAGTTTCCAATCCTTCATTAATCCTTTGAGTGTCGTCCTCACCAATTCTGAATCATCTGTGTTCTCCCCTATTGCAGCCCATTCATCTCGAACCTGTCGGATATGGGTGAAATAAGTCGTCGCGGTATTTGAACCTGTCATCTTTGTGTCCCTAAGATTCTCTCTCAGCACCATTTTGCAATTCTCATTCTTAATTTGAAACAAACTCTTCAAATCCTCCCACATGTCCCTGGAAATCGTCTTTCCAGACAAATGAGGGATCAAATGATCCTTCACTCCATCTAGAATAATTATCCTAGCTTTCATGTCCTTTAGCTTATAGACATCCAGATCTTTTGGATCCATTCGTGGGGCCACAATGGAGTTGGAAAACTCCCAAATACCGTTCTCTATTAACACCAACATGACCCTCTCCTTCCATGGACTATAGTTGGAAACCCCATCCAATTTGTCTTCAAATAGCAAACCAAATGTGGCCATCTCTGCAACCTGTTGAAAAACTCAAATTTTGGTTGCATAAACATGTTGCATGGTTCTGCTACCCACTACCTAGGCCTCTTGCATGGTGCCCAAATTCATTTCCCGCTTCTTAGACTCTTGCCCAAAGCTACTCAAGGATTCCCACAACCTTTTGTTGTTTCTCGAGAATTATTTGGGCTACCCGAGTCCTTTTTGGGCATTGCCTGGCTATTTCTATCTGCTACCCAAGGTGCCTACTAGTTTCCTGGCAGTTATGCCCACTGCCCGAGGATTCATGGACCTCTTCTCTAGGCTTCCTGACAAATTTATGGGTTGTCCATCTGTCACGGACCTACTAGCCGGCTATAGTCGGCTGCTCTAGAGGCTTATTTGGTTGGTCGACAACTGGCCTTGTTGCTCTATTGTGTCTTTCCTTGGTCTATCACTCCTCCACTTCTTAGCACCTCATACCTCTATAGTTGGTGGCTCAGATCCCTCTGCAAAAAATTCCCATCCAATCATCACCTGCCCACGTGTCGATATTTACCTCAACCACTTGCTCTATTCTCAATGCAGTAGTCGACTTTATTACTATTCATCACCTTTGTCGCATCCACATCCCCCCCCTGCCCCTACACGTGCGGTGTTTACTCTATCCCACAGGCTACACCCGTTGCATGTGCTAACTCTACTGGCTCTGTCATTTGTCTCTACGGTCGCTGCAAATTTCACAATCTATGCATGTTAACCCCTATATTTTCACCTTTGAAAATCTTTAGGGTTAAGAGTTAGCATGCATTATTTTGGTTGGCATTCTTAGATTCTCCCAAAGTTTAGTACTTGTGGTTAGCATAGGTTGGTTCATATTGGAGACAGGTATATGATTAGTACATGATTGTTTAGTTCAAAGTTAGCGTTAGCATGTTTTCCTTTGCATTTTAAGAGAGATGTCTACATAAAACAAGTATTGCTACTTTTTAAGAGTCATGGTTTGAGTGGATCTCTTGACAGTTTGGAGCAATTCTGAGCATACAGGATGTTCCTCGCATGATTCTATGTCTAATGGCACTTTTTCGAGTGACATGTAGAAATTTACTATTTTTAGAAGGTTTGGCTCCAGGCCTAAGATTCAGATTCTAAGCACTCATTATGGATCCTCAAGACATTATGAGTCTTTTGGACGTTTTCCGAGATGATTTGTCATGGATTTCTATTTTTAGCAGGTTGAGCACTAAGGCTCACATGTAGATTATGATTGTGGATTCAGATTCCTTGCAGAAAATTGAATCCAATGAGTATAAAGTCAGGGACATGCGAATAACTTTATATTTTTAGCAGTGGACATATAGTGGTGGTCTCCTAGTCGTCTCGAGCTTTTTTGGAGAGTTTGGGTCAGTTTCAACAATTTTCAATTTTTTGGGACCAGATGGCTATTTTCGGAAATTTCAATTTTTAGCAGTCATCTTCATCCCCAACAGTGACAAGTGGCAAGATCAGATTCTGACATATGGTAGAGTTTCAGTGCGATGTGGCATCTACGTGGCATCATTTGACCAAGGGCACATAGGATGAGGTGGCACTTCCATGGAGAAATTTTAGCCAATTAGACTAACTTTTCTCACCAACTCTTCTTCACTCACCATAAAATCATTTTTTGCGCAATAAAAGTCCCTTAAACCACTTCCCTCTAAATCTATCTTATCCTAATCCTAAACCCACTTACCTTTAACTCTATCTTAATCCTAAACGCACTTCCCCTTTCCACTCTACCCTCACTCACCTTTTTTCTAACCCCATTCACTAAACCCCTTTATCCTACTTTTATTAAATTAAAGTGTTACTTTATTTTATTATTAAATGCAATGTCTAACTATTCTACGAAATGGTTTTTTTCGCCAAAATCCGATGATATAAATTTGCACGAAATCACTATTTTTTGTTTTTTAAAATCCATTTTTGAATGCAGAAATGGATTCATCATGCTAAAAAAACCCTAGGGCACTTGAATTATACATAAATAATCACTCAAATCTACAGATCTAACAATTTATCATCGGATTTCGGGAAAATGTCCTCAGAAATATCGTCGGAAAAGAATAATTTCGTAGAACGTTTAGACTACGGCATTATTAAATTAAAGAGTAACTTTATTTTATTTTATTAGGTTTGTGTTAGGTAGCTAGAGAGGTAGTTGGGGGGGCAGAGGGCCCATAGTGATAATAGTGGAGGTCATTCAATGTAAGGTGGACTAGGTCCACTATATTATTAAATAAGGCCCACTATGGTAGTTAGATATAATAAATGGGTAGTTAGATATAATAAATGTAAGAGGACTTCTTAGAAGGTTCTACTTCTAGAAGATTCATCCTCTAGAATGCTCTTAGGTGATGGTAGCACTATATAAAGAGGTTCAAGCAATGTAATGGGACATGAAGAGAAATATTGTATTTGAAGTTGAAGCTCATTAGGAGGAAGCCCCCTCGAAAAGGCAAGTGAACAGGAGAGGATCCCTTCCATAATAGGATCAATTGTATGGTGTTGCCATACCCCAAGGGTTTGATAGCAATAAAAGAGATTTTGCATATTGTTCTTTTATATCTATTGTATATTCAGTATTTGTGGTGATTACAATTGTAGATATTCTCAGGTTCTTAACAAGTGGTATGAGAGCACTCTCCTTGACAAACATTGTGGACAAATATTTTTTTATTTTTGCATATTTTTTCGAAGAAGGAAAAAAAAAGGGCCACGACATTTCGGACAATTTTTGGATGTTTCTGTGCAAAATTTGCAGAAAATGGTTGTATATATGAGTTCCTCTCAGAAAAACACCCAATTTAAAAAAAAAATCATCTGAAACGAAGTCTGGGAAATCAAGATATTGAAGTTTTAAAATATGCAAATTTTTAGGGTTTTTTCCACGGACGATGACGAGACTTATTTTATTTTTTGTAGTCATTGGAGGCTGAATTTTCCCAAACAAATTACATATCTGAATTTCTCTCACAATTTCACCCAAATTCAAAAAAAAACGTTTGAATCGAAGTTTCGGAAGTGAAGATAGCATTGATTGAAAATCAATTATTTTTTAGGGTTTTTCGTGACGACGACGGCACTGCAGAGTTCATAACTTTTCATAGGGTGCTCAAATTGCTACCAGATCAATGTCATTGGATAACTCATTTTAAGAGATTTTTTTTGTTATATTTTATGTGGTGTTTCCAATGGATGTTCACTCTCAAACCCTCAAGGAAATTCTACACACAATTTCCCAAATGCATGACACATTGCATAACTTTAAAGAAGATATCAAGGATGATTTACGTAGTATTCATGAGTCCTTAACGAGCATGAAGGAGAAATGTACTTTGATGAACATCATGAATGAATATCATCAATAAGTGTATTCTTGGTATGATTTGAAGGATGATTGTGATGATTGGTATATGGATAGTTTTCATTTATGGGATGACAACCACTTTCATATTTTATTTGATGAGCACATCAATGTGACACGTCAGGAGCTATTTATGATTATCAGTGTCCAGCCTACATATTCTACAATGATATTGTTCCTTTCATATTCATCTTTGACCCTTTCCCACTATGTGGATGGATATTCTTAGTTGGATCCACATGATAGGTGTCAGTATTGGGAGCATCATTTTCAGTTGGTTATTGGGTGTCGATATCTTCTGTGTGGAGTTCACATGAGCAATTGGACATGGGACCCTGGTTTACAATGGCAGTTGGACTACTTCAGCATGTTGGCTTCCATTTCTCAATGTGACCCTAGTTCTCTAGTCTACTTCAGCACTATGGTTCACACTTATCCATGGGACCCTGGCATATGGTTGTACATCAAGCGTTCAGGACAAAGATTTTAGAAGGGGGATGGAATGTTAGGTAGCTAGAGAGATAGTGGGGGGGGGCAGAGGGCCCATACTGATAATAGTGGAGGTTATTCAATGTAAGGTGGACTAGGTCCACTATGTTATTAAATAAGGCCCACTATGGTAGTTAGATATAATAAATGTAAGAGGGCTTCTTAGAAGGTTCTACTTCTAGAAGATTTCTCCTCTAGAATGGTCTTAGGTGATGATAGCACTATATAAAGGAGTTCAAGAAATGTAATGGAACATGAAGAGAAGTATTGTATTTGGAGTTGAAGCTCATTAGGAGGAAACCCCCTCGAAGAGGCAAGTGAACAGGAGAGGATCTCTTCCACAATAAGATCCATTATATGGTGTTGTCCTACCCCAAGGGTTTGATAGTAATAAAAGAGATTTTGCATATTGTTCTTCTATATCTATTGTGTATTCAACATTTGTCGTGATTACATTTGTAGATTTGTTCAGGTTCTTAACAATTTGTCCCCTTTATTCTCCCCTAAACCTACGTACCTCCCTTAAAGTGTACCCACTCACCTTTTTTATTAAGTAATTAATTATTTCGAATGCATATCTTAGGGATAGGTTTTCGAAAACCATCCATGTGAAACCGCCTCATTCCCACTACCTCATATTATGTTCTTTACTCAATATTTTGTGCCTTATTCCATATGATCATTGTTGTATCGGATCTTATCAGATTTCCTCCACCTGCATTTTTTATCCACCTACTCCCATTAATGCACAACCCTACAATGTCACCACCTCATTCTAGTCACCGCAGTTGGACTTCACGATAAACCTGCAAATATGGTCTAGCAACAAAGCGACTCATATAGTTTAGAATGGGGTGCAAAAATTGCATGAGAAGGCCACTCTCACATATTATGTCTTTGTTCTCTCCTGTTGTTGCTTCAGGTAAAGTTGGTCGATGCGGGAGACGTATCTTCAGACAACATAGCGTTAGGTGCCTCTATGAATGGTAACCAAACCAGGATTTCTAATAACGGTGTCTTCGAATTGGGATTCTTCAATCTCACCATAAAAAATGCTAAGGAATCATATGTGGGTATTTGGTATGTCATGTCCTCACACCAAACAATCGCTTGGGTGGCCAACAAAGAATGCCACTATAGAACACGTCTAGTATTTTCCCTATTTAATGTCTTTGGAGTTGCCTGAGGAATTGGTCGTTCCAGACATTGCTTTTCCAGTAGTTGATCTTATTCTTCCACACCAAAATGAACTGGTTGGTTCTATCTGCGTCCATCTAAAGGTCGAAGGGGCCTAGACTCGGATCCCAAGTGCTCTTCCATGTTGTCAAGTTTTGGGTCACACTGATCTTCATCCCAGGAAACAACGTATTTCCAGGATGGTCGAAGCTCTCCCAAATACTTTTAGAGGTATTCTCCGCACTCAACACCTTCAAGTTACCAGAATTCGTCATCGCAACCAAAGAAGCCTTCTTCTCGTTTCCCTTGGAGCAAAGCAACAACACCAATTCTCTGGAAAGAGAGGTTATTTTATGATCTCTATGTAACGTCGCGTTATACAGTTCTGCAATTATGCAACATTTTCCATACCCATTATCTTGAACATACCACTGAGTAAATTTTGAATTTTTTTCTTCCTTTCTGCTTTGCGTATGATGAAAATGAGGGGGCCATTTCTCAATTTTTTGAAATGTTGAAGTACAGTCAAAGAATCAAAGGTTTCGGTGTAAGTTGGTGTTTTGCCTATTAGTGTTTCTTAGCATTTGGACAAATTTGTTGTGTCTGGTAGTGAGGAAATTGTGTTTTTCAAGTTGCATAGGACAATATTCCTCATAGAAATAGTTTTAGGTGAAGGTGAAACTAACAAGATTAGGGTTGTATTGAAATTCAACATCTTTGTTATTCGTAGAAGTTGATCCAAGAGGACAATATGGATTTGAATTCAAAGAAAACAGCTTGTTTTGCATTGGATTCAAATAAGGCAGTCTGCTTAGCATTGAATTCAAAGAAAGCAGCCTGTGTTGTCAAGAATGGTATCGTTATATTTTCAATATTTTGTTATAGATTTGCTCTCAAACATCCAATCATCTCATCTCTGGTCTTATGGTTTGGGCTATTGTATGTTGTTTATCCTAGGCTCTTTTTCTTTTTGGTATCCTCTTCACCTGTGTTTATCTCTACTTCCATGTTGTTGGGAACAATGCTCAACCTTGGGCAACCTCACATACTCATATTGATGATTTAGATGAAGAGGAAGATGTAAAAATTTCAAGTGAAGCCCATGAGGATGATGATGAGAAGAAGAAAAATGAGATTGAGGAAGTGAGCAATGATGATCTTTCAGAATCGGAAAACAAAGAGGATAATTCTAATTCTATTGTTTCATAGGTTTCTGTCACAAAGGTGTTGAAGTGAAGATTTGAAGAAGGTATTGATGATTTCTCTACCAGAAGATATATTGATGCATAGAATCTTTCGGGAAGAAGGAAAAAAGTTGTTGAAACAATCAAAGAGGAGGAAGAGCAATACAAAGGTTGTTGAAACAATCGAAGAGGAGGAAGTCGCAGAAATTGAGGACAAACGACCAACAACAATGATTTATGAATCCATACAATGATTCAGAAGGGAAGGAAATACAATTTGATGATGAAAAGGAAGAAGCTCCAATGTTGAATAGTATGAAATCAATCCACTTCAGTGATAGAGACACTGTGATTGAGGGAACTTCCCAGATACCCGTGAAGGAAATCGAATTCGAAGAAGAAATGCCTCTACTTGGGCACCCAAGCTCTTCATCTCAAGAATTCCATGAAGAAGTCTATGGTTCAAGAACTGTGGAAATTGATTCCTCTGAAGGCATTTCAAAATCAAAAGGCTTGGATGGTGAGGTTGAGAAGGTTCATGTTGAAGTTATGTTTTCAGATAAAGAAGAAGAAAATGCCCCCACAGCCTCCCTGGAGGATTTCTTCTCATTATCCTTTTAGCCCTCTTGGAAAAGGATTGGACATCCTCTATACCTATTTTTCCCAAACTAGTCTTTCTAACTATTCCAGTTCTCTGAAATACCTGAAATATTGAATATTTTCTAATAAATATTAACTTAAACAATGCATGTTGTCCCTTAAAAGCTTCAACACAAGAAATGTGTGTTTGCAAAGGGATGGTCGTTTCAATATTTACTCACCTGCACCAGTGTTATTCCAGTTTTCCTTGCACTTTTACATTGTGAGGGATGGGCCAAAACTTATATATAATGACTCTGATTATTTACCACTTTTGTCTTAGCAAAAATAAGATAATTGATCCTTTTAACTATTCCCGTTAATGTTATTCATGTTCTCTGAAATGGCTGAAATATTGAATATTCTCTCAAAAACATTAACTAAAACAGTGTGTGTTGTCCCTTAAAAGCTTCAACGTTTGTAAAAGGATGGTCGTTTCAATATTTATTCATCTGCACCTATCTTAATATTTACTCACCTGCATCTATCTTAATATTTTTATTGTAGTATTGGAGTTTTCTTTGCACGTTTACATTGCGTGGGATGGGCCAAAACTTACATATCATAACCCTATTTATTTACCAACTATGAATTTCTTTTACCATGGATGGATGTTTACATTGCGTGGGATGGGCCAAAACTTATATATCACGACTCTGTTTGTTTACCAGTTATGAATTTCTTTTATCAAGGATGGGACAAAACTTACCTAAAGAATATGACCTATTATATGTTTAAAGAAGATTCCATTCTAGGGGATCATAAGAGCATGATAATTAATTTATTTTATTAACTAAAGGAGAGTATTTGCCAGGACAAGGTCATTTTCAATGTTATTCACTTAAGTAGCTGAAATATTAGAGAGATCTCCAAAGTGCTTGCTTTTCCTTTTAAGAAAATATTCCAAGGCAACAAATAATTATTATTAAAGTGTGTGCTTTTCCTTTTTAACAAAAACTTCCAACTCAACAGATAATGATTAACAACAAAGTAGGGGTTGTTTCATTCTTGGGCAGTATTATTCTCCATTCCTAATTTTTTTAGGGGATTTTACATTATTAATAAGGATTTGCCAAAACTTGTATCTCACTGCACTTGAATGACATTTACACACCATTATCACCGAACTAACTTCGTTTTACAATATTTTTAAAAAATCGTCTCTTCTTCCTGAATGAATGAAGATGTCGTTAAATCAAACCGACATCACTTTACAATATTTTGCATTGTTCTCTTCCACATGGAAGAGAATAAAGAAGACTTCTTTAAATAATGTTCGAGTCATTTCATATTCCATTTGTTGATATCCTTTTACATATTTTTTATATTTTCCATCTGTTAATATGCTTTAATATATTTTATAAACTTCATAGTGTTATATATGTGTGTGAGAGAGAGAGAGGGAGAGATAGGTTTGAATGATTATCATTTAGATGTCTGCCATTGGTTATTAGGTTATAAAGTTCAAAGAAATTTAGTTTTTTCCATTTCAAACATTCCTAAAATTAGAATTTCACCTCAATATGATTAGGAGTTTTAAAGAAAGATCTTGTCATTGTTTATGAATGTAACGGCAAGGTCATTTTCTCTTTCACACACATTAAAAATTTTATAAATCCAACTTAGACCTACTTTTTACTTTGTATACACTTAGTTTAAATTATGAAAACTTCCATTTATTTTTTAAATGAAATATTTTGATATATTATCTAATATAGTTTCTTATTCTTAGCTCATAATTAAGTAAAATTGGAAATGAGTAATAGAATGATTATGACTTCATTATTTTTGTCTTTATTTTCTTTTTTTTCACAATATAACTTTTAATGATTTTCATTTAAATGTGCACTATTAATCGTAAAGTTAACAAAAAAAATGTTTCTTCAATTCACATATTTCTCAAATTAACTCTTCAATTCAAATACTCCTCAAATTAGCATTTCACCTTAGTATGCTTCTTAAGAGTTTTAATGGTTAATGCATGCAATAAATTGTGTTTCTTTAATTCAATGTTTTTCTCAAATTAACATTTCACCTCAATTTGCTTAGTCAAGAGTTTTAATGGTGAATGCATGTAATTTATATTTTAACAAGAGTTGCAAGGCTGTGAGCCCCTTCCTTCTAGTATGTCACACATGGAAAATATAGTTGTGTTGTGGCTTCAGCTTCGCATCCGGGTACTTGATGGATAGAAGTGTCAATAAGAATTACACTATGGATCATAAAGGCTCCGAAAAGTGACATTCTCCTTTATATTTCATTTGCATCCTTTTGACATTCTCCCAAAAAGAGAGACTCTGAAAGTGAGGGTGGGTCAGAAAGAAAGAAAGAAAGGGAATTGTTTGAATATGTCACAAGAGGACAGCAGATATGCTAGGGAAAAGGATGAAAGATATTCTCTGATTATCTAAGGCAAGTGAGAAGAAAAAAAGAACGGATGTGTTTGTGTTTGGGTATGAACTACTTGGAGATGTGTGGGTCTTTTTGCATGGAAGATAATATGGATACATGTACATCTTATCTTATCCATCCATGAACACTTATTTTTATGCAAGATTGGTGGTGGTAGTAGTTTTAGAGGTGGAGGAGCTAGTGATGTGATTCTCAATGCTCCAAAGATTCATTGAAGATAAGATAAGTGAATATTATAGACATAAAATTTCCTTAAAAAATGTTATCAATAGAAAAACTATAAGATGTCTAACAAATACAAAGATAGGAATATTATAGGCATAAAATTTCTTTACAAATCTTCATAAATAGCAAAACTATAAGATGTCTAACAAATACAAAGATAGAAAGTATGTTTAACATTTCAATTGTCAAAACCTTATTAAACATGGTTAATGGTTTTTAATTCCCACTCATCATAACTTAGTTTGATACATTCTAATTCCATATGATTATTGTTATCATACAATATTGTTGCATGATTCAAACGTTGCTTGGTCCAATGTAAAAAGTGGTAATTAATGGGAATAAATAAAAAGCAATGAAAATGAAGTGGTGTGCACTAGCATTTGACTCTTTGGGGAAATAAATCTTTGAATGACCTGAAAACCTTGGAAATCACTGACCTAACCATATAGATAGTACACAACATAATGTAAAGGCACTTTGAGATAATATCCAATTTAGGGTATTTTGTATTTTATTAAATATGGAAGTCATAACAATCAACAAAGATCCAATGTCCAAATAAGATTTATTCTAAATGTTTAAGTGAACCAACTTCAAATAAGATTATCTTAATTGCAATATTTTAACAATTTCAATTAACATTAATATGGAAATTTCCCTCACATTACTTTGGCATTCTCATTCGCCTGCATAAGAAGTATGCTAGTTAATTAATTACTAAATTTGCCTCCCTTTATGCATAACCACTTACCCACTCCACTATGCATGCACTTTAATTACTTTTTATTAATTTAAAATATTCCCCTAAACATACAAGTACTTATTTTTTAAAGGGGAAACAAGCATAAGTTATATTAAAAACAAAGTGAGATGTATTGAAGAAGAAGAAGAAGAAGAAGCAATTTTAACGTCCAAGAGGCTAACAATAGCCTATGAGAAAAACCATCTCACACACTGATTTCAGCAGTTCAGCCCTTTTCATGTTCAACTTGATAATGACCTCCCCTAATTTCTCCATTGTCCCTTCGTTGAATAAGTCATTCCAAGAGCTACCTGTCAAGATATTTATATAGTTGTTCATGTTGTCTTTGAAAGCTTCACACTCTAAAATGAAATGCTTTTCTGTTTCCACTTTTCCGGAGGTGCAAAACACACACACCCTTTCCTCCCAAGCTTCTTTTGGTCTTTTCCAGCGCTCAGTTTCACAACGAAGTTGATGGGAATTGGTTCTTAATTGGGCAATAAGAATTTTGGCTCTCCAAGATATATTGGCCTCTATGTATGCTTTTTGATGATGATTGTATGTGGGGTTAAACTCTTCAATATAGTACTCTTTATTTCTCCCGAGCCCTTTATCCCAAATTCGTTTGTAGAACCTATCAATAACAAAAGCCTTTATCTCTTTATTGTTCGTAGGGCACTTGTTCAAGTGGATATCCCATTTACTAAGCCATTTAATATTTTGTTTCATCCACGTCTTCTTCCTTTTGCACAATATGTCATTGAAGACGACCTTAGGCCACCAACTGTCTTCCATTTGCTCAATTTGTTTTAGATATCTTATGAGACACACCATAGCAATTGTTTCAATAGGAGAAGCCCCCATTTCACTCAAGATGATATCATAAGGGACTGAACTTTTAATTTTAAACTTGTTTGTGATCAAGCGTTTTTTAATCTTCTCATTGTGTTTCCACTGGAAGTCAGATGTGTTGCTGGCCCACACTTCACAACCATATAGAACCACCGAGATCAATAAAATCCTAAGGAGAGTTTGCATAGTCTTCCAATCCCATAGCTCTACTTCTCTGCATCTATTTTGAAAAGCATAGAATGCTTTCCAACCTCCCAAAGTTCTTTTCTTTCTGCAGCCTTCCCAACTTAGATTTTTGTTGAAGTCAATTCTGAGGTACTTGTAATCTGCCACTTCTTCAAGAGTGTTKCCTTCAAAGTAGAACTTATGTTGCTTATGTTTTCTTTTGCTAGAAAAAATTACCACTTTTGTCTTGCTAGTATTGACTTGCATTCCCACTGTACTGCAAAAGTGCTCAAGGGAAATTAAGTKTTCTTCTTATGAATATAGCTTACAAAAAAAGGGAGAAGAAAAGCACATGACATAATATGCTCTACGTCTCCACGCGTCATCACTCCCATGCAAATATGCTCTATGCCTCCACGCGTCATCACTCCCATGCAAGCACTTCTTCACATACACCATTATCCCTTCTCCCTACGCTATCTCCCACTCAACCTCACCTCCTCACTTCACATGTGTTTCTCCCTATCCCATGCGCACTTGTTCTTACTCACTCGCCCTCTACCACTTAGCATGCGCCATGCACACTCATGTTTTTCAAAACCTTCTCCTATTTCTTAACTCTCGTACGCATCTCCTATCCTCACTCCTCATTCTCTTGTGCATGCATTCTCTTATCCATCACTTGGTTTTTTCTCACTTATGTACATGATATCCTTTCTCTCCTATGCACACTCATTCCCATTATTTCCTTCTTTAAACTCCCATGCGTCCTCTTATTTTTTCCTTGGATATGCGCCTTTAGTCCTATATATTGGATGCTTAACATGTGTTATGGGTTGGATAATGTAGGAGCTAGCATACTTTCTCTTTCTCATGCCTCTCTCTCGTTCTTATTCTAGTGACTTTTCTCTTGAGAAAGAGTGATCATTGTACCGGTTGTGGACTCGTTGATTGTGGCATAATCAACCATTTGACAAGTCAATAATAAAGAAGTTTTTTGTTTGTGTCGAACCTTTCTTCTTATTGGTGTTTTGGTTTATTCTTGCAAATTGATTAAGTAGTTCATTACTATTCATTGTGATTTATCTATCTTATGAGTAGTTTTCTCTTTCTATTTCTTTCTATCTTTCTTGTGCTAACCCTGCAGATCCCTCCAAGCAAACAAACTATATTTTCCCCTTGTTTTGGACGGTTTTAACACGTTGTCCAAAACATAACAGCGGCTGTTTTTTGTCATTAAATGCAGAAAATAAGACTTAGGACAGCGGCAAATCACCTTAGGGACTCCCCCCTTAGGATAGCAAGCACTAGCCCAAACAAAGAGGATTCTAGCCCGTGACAATCTAGGACTTTTCTCCTTGAATTAGTCAAGCTTTCATCACTGTAATAACAGGTTATATCAGCTCAATTGGAGGGTGGAAATTTGTGCTAACAGTGCCTACTTCACGTTCCTTCACCAACTCCCATGTGGCTTGGTTGTTGTAGCGGTTGAGCCCGCAGCCTTTCCTGCAACCGAACCACACCACCTTTCCTCTTGTTGTCGATTCTTATGCTTGCTCACTGCTCTGCGCTTCTGTCGCCCAGCTCACAACCTCACGTGCCTCCCCTTTTTTTTAATTTACCTTCAACCTACAGATCCTGCAAAATTTAAAAAAAAAATATTTACTCTACAAAATAACTTCTCTGCAAATTTGGTTCCCTCAGAGTCTCGGCTTTGATACCATGTTAATTCCTATAAACCTAGCACCCGGCCATTAATTTCGAGAAAAACACATTTACTGAATAATAGTATTGTTAGGTTATTAACGATAAATTCAGCGGAAGCATAAAAATTGAAACCAATCACATTGCACAAAGAATTTTGGGTAAACACCCCTAGAAAAACCCCGAAGGGAAAACCAAATATAAGTTTGATTTTATTGATAAAATCCTTGGGCTCCCTTCCTACGATAATGACCCATCAGAGGAATACAATGCAACAATAGCCTGGCCCACCTGGATGTTGTCTCCCTTGCTACCCCTTTGCACCTTTCCTCAACCCTGCCCACTCACACTTGGATAAACTCTCTTCACCCAATCAATGAGATCTCTTCACTCTATCTGTGTGACACAAACACGTGAGTAAAGAATCTCGCTTTGCTCCTATGTGCTTTATGTGTGTCTCATCCTCTCACTTAGGCTGCATTTTATAACATTGAGTTAACCCTAAGTCCAAAACCCTAGATCTCCTAAAGTGATCAACGGCTAAGATCTAATCTCATGTTCACTTTAGATCTAACGGTTAGGACTTAATCAACTCACTTAAGTTACTAATGCCAACAAACTTAGACATTTAACTTAATTAATCTCACATTAATCTAAAAGGTCATTCACTTTAATAATTAACACATAAAGTGAACATCCTAAGGTTTCTGGGATGTTACAAGAACGACTTCCACATGCTAGATACAGAGCCTATGTGGAAGTACCTGTCCGATGTTAAATACATCAACAACGGAAAGTTTCTACATACTCCATACCAGTTTCATAAATATAGAGTTCATATGCAAGCCTCCTAAGTTCTTCAAATAAAATCCAATATGTTGTCATCCTGATGTTTTCTTTAAGTTCTGCCAACCCTGCATTTTGGAAAATACAGGTCCAAGTCCATTTGGTAAGTTGTGCATCGCATTTAATGTCTCAATGTTGACAATTCAGAAGCTTACACAGTCGGTAGCTTTAAAATCACCAGTGATATGCCAATGTTCAGTTAGATCTAACAAGCACATCTTATATGTCACAATTTCCAGAAAATGGTCTTAAAACATTGATACAAATGAAGACTTTTGCGTTTGATTTAAGCTAGCACAGAGCATGCACATTCTGTATTAATCACTATAGGCCTAATGTAAGAAAAGAGAAGGACAAGCTGTCAGTTTTCAAAAACTGGTTTCGACAAAGTGAGTATTTAATTATTTTTTATAAAAAAGGACCAACATCATATTAGGGACTTCACAGAGGAGTATAAGCATGGCATGCACTTATCTTGATAGCGCTGGCATCAAAGATTCCACAAACAGAATAATCACTCTGGAAGGAGGCTAGTTTATGCTAATGAGGCAATAATCCACCCCTGTCAATGTTGACCATGAATCCCTTCTTCAATAAAATGACGAAGAAATGAGATATGGGTACAATCTTCTGTCCACACATCTTTATTTTACATGATAACAAAGGCATTGCAAATATGGTACAATGATATATACCTTTTATATGGTTTGAAGAGAAGCTATCGAAATAAGATGCACACAGTCTGGCTATCTTGCAATTATTTTTATTTTAAACTAAAGAAAGGAAAAGCTAGTGAGCCAAACATCCGCACATACTAAAAAGGAAGAAAATTCTAATCAGTTTCTCATTCAACCACAGAAGGGAAAAAATGAAATAGTAACTACTGATACAAGAGATTGTATGCCGGTAGATCTTCAATTTGATTAATATCCTCCAGAGACAGTTCTCGTTCTAGTTGTGCCTGTGCAGCTTTCATTACCTCCTGTACAAATAAACACATTCAAACCTCAGAAATTTATTTATTGAGTTGTAAGTAAATGCATCCGAATGCAAGGGAACAATACAAGAAAAGAGAAGAAACTTCATACATTAAATTCCATGTATGAAGCATGCATAGCAAGCCATTGTGCATCAATCATCTCGAATGCTACACAATAGAGTAAATCAAATGCCATCTCATCTTCTGCAAGTCAAATCCAGAAAAGTTACATATGAAGATGCCTATAAACTGAATTGTTTCACAGAAGCTATTCAACTCGGTCAGCATCAAAATACTCTGTCCAATAATTCATATTTGATGCAAATCTTCAGATGCTTTAATGCATACCTGCAAGGATCTTCAAAAAGTTCATCCCAGATGGTGATCTTGGTTTCTCTGCAAGTGAAGAAATTCTGCATTATGAGTACATTTTAAAAGGCGGGATACCAAAACCAAAATATTTTAGGCTTTGTCAAGATGAGCCCCTTACTCCATCCAACATCCAAGCATGCACCGATTTTTATTTAATTATTATAGAATTTACCATTTCAACGTGCCAATGTGGTGGCCAAACCAAAGTAACTGCACTTAAAGGTATTTTCATAATGACAAAACCATGTATTATGACAGAGAAAACAGTTCCTTACCTTCATCTCATCAACTATCACAATGGATAGTGCAACCTTGAAATTGGCTGGAAAATTCACTTCATGGAAGACAGCACCGAGCATATGTGGTGTAAGCAAGTACTAAAAATCAAGAATAACCTCCCATTTCAACATGGCCAATAGAAAATAAAGTCTTCTACTGTGAAATATGTTGTCTAATCTAATATGATTAAGGATAGTGCAAACTTATGTCTGGTAGGTAGGGGTATTGAAGTTAATTTCTGGTATCATCACTGGGGCAAGCAGGCATTATGGATTTGACAAATTTAAGAATGAACTGATAAGAAAAGACTATAAAATGGTTAGTGATTCTCTGCAACCACCAAAAAGAGGACAGACTGAAAGTGGAAGCACATCTCAGGATGGGGAAGAAATGATAATATACTGGCATGTAGATTGTAAAAGCTGTGCTCTATCATGAACATGCTATATTTTCCAGTCAGATGCAATGAAGACAAAATGATCTTGAGAATGGGGTCATGGGTTGGTGAATACAGGGTAACATGGGCCAAAGAATAGTTGCAAGAAAAGTTGATATAAATAAGTGAAACCAAGAAGAGAATATGGAACCTGCTTTGGAGTCCTACATGCATCCCTTGCACTTCATGCTTCGCATGGATACTATTACATAGAGAGCATGTTAACTGCAAAATGGTGCAGTCCATCTAAGTGCATTCTCTGCCTGAGAGGAGACTTAGGAACAGATGTTTCTCTAGTGCGCCCTTTAATAAGCAAAGGATGGAGAAAAACAGTTGCCGACTTTTGTATGGATGGCAACATTTTCTGGTTCATCAAAGAATTGAATAGTCTTAAAGTAGGATGTGAGAACACTATACCTTTGGTTTAAAGGGGAGGCCAGTTGACAAGGTGTTCAAGTTTAGTCTAGCCAAAATTGTTCTCAAAGTTGAAAAGCAGTCTAGATGACTCAGAATAGAGCTCCGTTTGAAGATGAGATGCCCGTTAACATTGAACTTGCCCATGCAATGTTCAGGTGTTAACTCCAGCATTCTCATGAGCACATCTTCCTCCAATGTTCGCGATCAGGCCATTTTCCAGCTGCAGACGGCATAAACAGCAAGCAAATCATTAGATCAGCGCTACCATCACCAGATTTGTTTCAGATTTTTTGCAATACCAAATCAGCATTGGGCAGTGAACAGAAGAAATCACTGGGGCAAGATTTTGCAATGCCTTACTGTGCAAGGCTTGGCTTCCTCTGGTAATGGTGGACTTAGTGCAGATAGCAGCACCAGTAGCAGTGTTTCCAGAACTTTATTGAAGGGAAGGTTCAAATATTTTAATATGCAAGTTGAAGAGTTTAACCAACAGCTAACTCAACAGACTGTTCCTAATAATGAGCTGCTAGAAAATAAAAGCCCTTGAAAACATCTTGGGAAAGAAGTAAGAAAATGCTTGATGTAATAGCTTGACAGCTTCAGAGTGCTCACCGTTGCTCCTATTCTCTTCAGACCTGTTTACCCATGAAAAGGTGCTGTTTTCAAGAGGGAGCCTGATCTGGGTGCATTCCTGTAGCCTGCATCCAGCAGAAAGGCACAGGTCTTGTAGGAGAATAAACCTGCAGCAGCAGTGCTAATCTTTTACCAAGTTTAGAAGGCAGAAGAGTGCTGTTATTACCCTCAACTGGCAGTGGTTTCACATCCTAAATTTGGCACAAACCACACAGCAAAAGGGTGCAGCATGAGGGGCAGTTACAGATGCTATTCATGGGACAGTTCTAACACCATTAAATCAGATGTTACATACCTATTCTGGGCAGGAGTGTGGCACCCTTCTTATACCTTTGTTTGTACCAATTTTAGGCCCATTCAACACTCATCAATGCAGCAATGAGGGTGTTGATGTTTGTAGCTCGGACAGAAACTTCCGCACAGGTTTTGTATCAAATGTGCATGAAGTTGTCCAAATCAAATCTATTTTGTAATTCACTTTATTTATAAAGTGGAAGTCTTTTAATTAGTTGTTGAGTCTAATAAAGTGCATTTTTAATGCATTAATGATTTGATCTAATCTCAACCGTTGATTTCACTGAGAGATTAGGGTTTTGGTAAATTAGAGTTTCAACTAAAGTATAAAGGCAAGTCAAGGGAGAGGGTAAAGACACATTCATTCTTCATGAAGACAGTTTTGTCCAAAGCCGAATAAAGTGGCCAAGGAAAGGAGAAAACAGTGCAGCAGTGAGAAAAGCAGCCTAGCAGTGATTTCAGGTTGCAGATCTATACGTGCATTGAATTCCGTACATTTGTACGGATAAACCATACGGTTATGTGCAGTCGTACGGACAGTACCGTGCAGTCCGTACAGTCATACAGACAGAATCATACCGTAGGTCTCTCATACCTGTTTTGCAGTCTTTTCATTCAGCAGGCAGAAAAGCTCATTTTTGAGGTGTCCTTGTAAGTTCTGAGTCATTAATGATATGCTAATTTGAAGGACAGATTTTGTGTTTCATGTTTTATGCTTCTGTTGTATTTTCCAGCCATCTGTGTGATTAATGCATGCTCATATTTTTATTTCTGCTATTGAATAAATTTGAGATCTGATTTATTTAATAAAGAATCATAGGACAGCAATCACCTCGGGTTTGGAAAATTCACATGGTATCAGAGCAGATTTCTCTAATTGAGATTCTCTAGGATTTTCATCGGTAAATCAACTACAGGGAAGAAGGACCAGCAGCAAGAGGGTTTCGGAACAAATTTTCAGATTTGGGAGTTTGTGCAGTAGATCTCATAAATGGCATTAAATAGCCTCAGGTTTGAGAATAGATTGGATGGTGCCTCAAATTTCCTATCATGGAAAGTCAGGGTAACTCTTCTATTAAAAGAGAATGACCTCTGGGATATCATCAAGGCTGTAGTTGCTACGTCGACAGATCCGCGGGATTTGGCTGCTCACAAGAAAAAGGAAGTGAAAGCCAAAAAGATGATCATGGATGTTATAAAGGATCATCCAATCCCTCACATATCCGAGAAGAAGACGGCGAAGGAGATGTTCGATGCCCTGGTTGGCCTTTACCAAAGCGAGACATTAACAGAAAGATGATATTTCACAATGAACTCAGATCTGTTGAGATGACCAGATCAGACACCGTTACCAGTTACCTAATGAAGGTCACATAGATTCGTGACCAGCTTGCAGCAGTTGGAGAGAAGACTGAAGACAAAGAGCTAGTAAACAAGGCACTAAATTGGTTCTGACCTCAATGGGAAACATTTGTCCAAGGACTTTGTGCTCGGGAAAACCTTCCCTCCTGGGAAAAACTGTGGGATGAATGTATCCAAGAGGAAACTCGGATGGAGTCAAAGGGCAGCAGACAGGGAGGTGACAATGACCATGCCCTAATTTGTCAAACAAAGAAGGGCGGAGGTAAAGGACCCAACAAGGGTAAGGGAAAGAGTGAGGAGCCAACCTCACAACCAAGGAAGGAGGACTTGAGTAAAATCAAGTGCTTCATATGTCATAAGAATGGCCATTACACATCACAGTGTCCGGAGAAGAAGGGTAAAGAGAAGCAGCACCACCACGTAGCAACCTCTGCTAAAACTCAGATGAACGAGTTTTCCTCCAGGTTCGTGAAGGATTTCTTGATGGTATCTTGCCTCTCTTCCAACATAGTTCCGAAGAATGCGTGGTATGTGGATAGTGGAGCATTGAGGCATATGACATCAGCCCTAGAACTATTTTAGAGTCTAACAATGCACGTCTCGGGAATTCAAGTCAATCTTGGTGATGATGCCAAGTATCCAGTAGCAGGAGTTGGTACCATTCCTTTTTTACTCCATTCAGGTAACTCTTTAGACTTTGGCGATGTGTTATTTGTTCCAGGTTTCAAGAAGAATTTTCTTTCAGTTTCGGTTATGGAAGATAAGGGATTTGTAGTAGAGTTCAAGAACCAGCAAGTCCTGATCAAACCAAAATATTCTATCCCAACAGCAGCTTGGGTGATCGGGGTTAGGGAAGGCAATTTATACAAGTTGCAAGGTGAACCTATTCGAGCCCTAGTTCATAACAGAGACAACTTGTGCGAGTCGTGGCAGAAGAGGATGGGGCACCTACATCACAAGGCATTTCCTATTCTAAGGGAGATAGTCACGGGTCTTCCAGATCTCAATATTGAGCAGCAAGGTGTATGCAAAGAGTGCACGCTTGACAAGCATGCTAAGGTTGCTTTCCCAAGCAGTGAACACGGGTCTAAGGGGATCCTAGATCTTGTGCATTCGGATGTTTGTGGATCGATGTCAATAGCATCAATCACAAAAAGCATGTACTATGTTTCCATCATTGATCACTTCTCTTGCAAAACTTAGATCTACTTCCTAAAGACCAAGAATGAATTCTTTAGCAGGTTTCAGGAATTCAAAGCTCTTGTTGAGAACCAGACAAGGAAGAAGATCAAGGTTTTGAGATCAGAGAATGGGGGTGAGTGTACCTCCAAGGAGTTCGAAGGTTTCTACAAGGAGGCAAGGATCAAAAGGGAGTTGATTGTTCCATACAACCCATGGCAAAATGGAGTTGCAGAGCGGAAGAATCGGTCCATCATAGGGGCTTCTAAGGCCATGATTCATAACTCAGACTTACCGATGTTTCTTTGGGTAGGTAGTGCAGTAGACAAGAAGAGCACCTCAGGATGTTTCTTTAGCTTGGGATCAACAATGATATCCTAGTTCAACAGGAAACAGACTTCAATGGCACTTAGCTCAGCAGAGGGAGAGTATATGGTAGTTAGTACCACTAGTTGTGAATCCATCTGGCTTCGCAAGTTACTAGCAGGATTATTTGACCAAAAGTTGGATCCCACAATCATTTACTGTGATAATCAGAGTTGTATCAAACTCTCTAAGAATCCAATGTTTCATGACAAGTCCAAGCACATAGAGATCAGGTATCACTTCATTCAAGACAGGATTCTGGAAGGAGCAGTGAAGCTCCAGTATGTACCCACAGATCAGCAGGTTGCAGATATTTTGACCAAACCCTTAGCAAAAGGGAAGTTTGAAGCATTCAAGGACAAACTTGGATTGATGCAGAATTCCTTCCACGCTAAGAGGGAGTGTTGATGTTTGTAGCTCGAAGAGGAACTTTCGCACAAGTTTTGTGTCAAATGTGCATAAAGTCATCCAAGTCAAATCTATTTTGTAATTCACTTTATTTATAAAGCAAAAGTCTTTTAATTAGTTGTTGAGTCTAATAAATTGCATTTTTAATGCATTAGTGATTTAGACTAATCTCGATCATTGATCTCATTGGTAGATTAGGGTTTCAACTAAAGTATAAAGGCAAGTCAAGGTAGAGGGTAAAGACGCATTCATTCTTCATGAAGATAGTTTTGTTCGAAGGTGAAGAAAGAGGCCGAGGAAAGGAGAAAAAAGTGCAATAGTGAAAAGAGCAACCCAGCAGTGATTGCAGGTTGCAGATCTATTCTCGTAGTAAATTACATACAATCATATGAACAGAACAGAAAATATTGATCCGTACAGTCGTACGGACAATACCATAAAGTCATACGGACAATACCATACAATCATATGGACAGAGTCGTACCGTAGGTTTCTCAAACCTGTTTTAAAATTTTCTCATTCAACGGGGCAAAAAACCTCATTTTTGAGGTGTCCTTGTAAGTTTTGAGTTATTAATGATGAGCTGATTTGAAGGAAAGATTTCAAGTTTCGTGTTTTATGCTTTTGTTGTATTTTCCATCCATATGTGATTGATGCATTCTAGGATTTTTATTTCTGTTATTGAGTAAATTCAGGATCTGATTTATTTAATAAAGAAGCATAGGACAGTAGTCACCTAGGGTTTGAAAAATTCATAGAGGGTGCCCTTGTTAGGCAATTCAACAGGCATAGTGTATTGTTGGGACTACTGGGGATGGTTTATAGTCTAATCGAAAAGTTTATTTTCTATCTCACAAATCACGTGCACTTGAGAATGCACTACTAATTCATAGCAAACATTGTCTAGTTTTCTTTGAATATCAACAAAATGACATACAAGACGGCATTAACAATTTGCATACAAAACCACAACATCAAGATGAATAAAATGTTAAAAGCAATCAGCCCATATGGTTCTAAGTTAGAACCATGCTCTATACCTGTAATAAATTTCAGAGATAGAATAGCCAAGAGTTAATGTAGAATATAAGGCCTATGAAAAGAGTAAGCAACAAACAACATAATGCAAATAGAGGAAACAAAAATATGGTTTCCATAATGTATTATTCAACCCAAGAGTATAGCATAAAGGTTGTGTTGCCAAGAAATGTGTCCCTAAGTCTGGGAGACATTGTGAAAATCCCAAGTCCTATCAGCTTGCCTTCTTGGTCTGTCTTTGACCAAAGAAAGGCTCTAAGTTTCAACTGTAAGTTAATTTATTTTCTGTTGTTTTATAACAGCCAACAGTCCAAAAGTATTTTGCTGATTTGTTACGGTTATGTTCTCGATTTTGGGTGCTCTAGCATGTCGTTTTTGTCACCAGAAATTAGTACATGCATCTCAAAATAAACATAACACACCTAAACATCATTTACTGTTGAATATGAACAGATCTAAGAAACTAAATCATGCATTTGTAGACACGGTATTTTTGGTCAACATGACCCTGGATAAAACCCCCCCGAGGAAAACCAGTTTGGAATATGGATGTATATATGAGGAAAGCAGAAGGGTTACAGTAAACACAATATATGAAAGAACCTGATACAATAGCAACTCCAACTGAGTTGATATACAAGCTCGAAATCAACAGATGCGCCCCNCCTAACCTACCCAACCCTTTCCCAACCTTTTCCTAACTTAATTTAACCTTTTTATTCACTTTTTCACTTAATTAAACCTTGCCCTAAGGGGGAATTCGACCCTCACTTACCTTTTTTTAATTTTAATCCTCGAAACAATAAACAAGGCTCTCACACATGTGTGGAGTGCTCCCCTATGCTACCAAAACCCTAAAAAGCTAAAACCCTAACCTCTAGACTCTTCCTTAACCTTTCCTAACTAACTCTAAACCCTCACGTCCCTCTTATGGTGCGCCCCCATGGGTGGTTGCACTCTCCCACACCTCTAAACTAACCCAACGTTCCAAAAAGGGAAAGTGGGTTACTTTCCTCTACCCAAGGCGACCCTAGTGTGGCCTTTCCACTCCCCAAGACCCTTCCTAAACCTAGCCGCCCTCTTCTCTCTCTCCTAGGTACGCCCCTCTTCATTGTGAATGGGCCATAACTCACCCAAAACCCTAACAACTTCCTATTTTTGGCTTTTGGGTCTTCACAAGATCCATAACTAACTCTTTCTAGATGGTTTCTCAACCATTCTCTAGCCTCCACCTCAGCAATTCGTTTTTGCTTCATTCCAAAGTCCAAAACCCTAGCTAGGGCACCCTCTCGTAGAGATTTGTGCTTCTAGCTAGCTAACCAACACTTGGCATTGATCCAAGACCCCTCCTTTTGCCTCTAGAGGTATAAAAGGAACCCCTAGCCTCCTCATTTCTTCACCAATC
>JZKD02S1047522.1:30718-67566 GCA_000966675.3 Picea glauca | reverse complement strand
GTTGACTTTGTCCCCATAATGCATGAGACTATAGTCTAGTGGGGACAACTAGACTACTGAGTCTCTCCAAACCTCTTCATCAAGAGGTGGGGGACATTACATGCACGCTCTTTGGATCCCCTTGGGCTAGTTTAGATTTGGCTCTCATAGACTGCGGATTGAGACTGACCATCAAATTGACTGATCAGACAGGATCTACCAACTATGCCATCTCCAAGAGATTGAGACTGAGGAGCACTTCATCTTTCATTTCCTAGTTTACTATGAGATCTGAGGACAGTTCCACTGTCTCTTCAAAGAGCTCTAGACACTTGACATCTTCTTTAGGTACCCCAACCAGAGATGCCTGGCCTTATACATGCAGGAGGCCCTTCGTCTCCAATCTTCTATCCTCCAGCTACATCCACATCCCGGACCATCTCCCACCTAGCAGATCACTTCCTTTTTTACAATGCTCCCGACTAGGGGCACCAAGCGACAGATAGATAGATATGGTCCCAGATCAGTGAGGACAGTGCATTATTTCTACCCCCGTGAGACCCCAGCATCGTCACCAAACCAGACCACATATTAGCAAAGAGACCAATCACCAGATGAGATCTTCCAAACCACAACGACGTGATCTTCATTCTAGACAGCAACAAAACACTCATTCCATCTCCTCTTCCAATTCTTCTTCCAAACAGACATCTATTTTGAGTTTTCTTCATTCAGCCTCAGATGTAAGGAGAGATAGTTCCAGTGGACCACAGTAGCCTCATACCACTGGCGCCATAGATGCTTGATCTGCTCACCTTGTACATCTCTCTCATGGCTCGGCTCTCTATTTTTGGAGTCTAATCTCTAGGTTTTAGATTAGAGTTCTATCGTATTTTACTTCCTTCTTTTTGTTTTTATATAAGTATTTGCTTTAGCGCTCCTGCTTTGTATAGACATCATTGTACCTAACATTTCCATTGACCTCCTTCAGTGATCATTTGTCAGACATTAATACATTTATCTTATCTTATATTATTTGGGATGCATCCCCCCGCCCAAGAGACAAGTTCCTACATCTCTCTATCTCTATGATGCATCCCCTCATCCCACGAGATGCATCCCACATCATAAGTTCAGGACACATCTCCTATGAAACTTGAAGGACATCCCCTTGAAATAATTTGAAACTTTGATTTGTACAATCCAATATTGTGCCCTGTATTCTCATTTTTAAGGTTTGATCCACGTTGCCCAAAATCCAATTTAAGGTGCAATTTGCATTTTCCATGCCCAAATCTACTACATGAGTCTATCTAGCAAGATATCCTAAGAGTCTAATCTTCATATTTCATGCCCACCTAGCAAATATAGACATTTAATATATGTATTTTATGTCTAATAGCCATATAAAGGTTTGATTTGTGTTTTCTATTGCCTAGAAACCAGTTGTAGAGATCCAATTGCATGTCTAATGCCAAAATATAGACTATATGCATACCAACTTTCCTCAAGATTCATACTTCCCACAGTTGTGTACCCTTCCCAAAAAATTTGGCAAAGCCATATAAATTGCTAAGTGTTATTGTTAAATGGTACAGAGTTTGGTTTTACAGTTCAAATCATGAGGGTTTTATGTTTCAAGTTTTTATTATTTTACATAAATTTTAGTTTTGTTTAAATAAAATGATTTTGCATATACTTTATACAAACGAACATATACATGCCATTCACCTATCCCACAGCTGATCCATAAACGAGGGATTTATAGCCCACACGTTTCACCAAGACGGATACTATGCGAAAATATCTTTGTTCTCTATCTCAACCCTAGCTCAGGCTTGTCTGCACACAAGAAACCAAATGACAATGCAATGGGAATTCCTTGTTCTCAATGAACCAACCAATGTCAAGTCTCTACTCTAAATAGCCTATTGTCTTGGTATGCCAATCAGATCTCTGAGTTGAAGTTATAGGCTATACTCAGTATTTTGTATACTCTACCCAACATTGAAAGAAAGGACAACTGCTAGTCACTGTGCCTAATCTCTAGGGTCTTCATCCTGCCTACTACTACTGCATAATTTCTTCAACCCCCTTCAATGTCACTTCTTCAAAACAAGAAATCAAAGTCTATCTGGTTATGCTCACAGATAAATGAGCATAGATGCTAAAATAATGATGGAAAGACCTCAACGATTATTCAATAGCATACCTAGACTGCCATCAACCAGAAGCCAGGTAGTAACAACTCCGGTTCCAACTTCCATGAAGAGAAAATAAAACGATGTGCTAAGAAGTATCTCAACCAGCCAATAGACAAATCGACTAGCTAATGAACAAGTCGACCAAGAAATGGACAAGTTGACCAAGAAGGGCTAAGTCGACTAGTTGAGTTGAGGCCAACCAAAGACTGTATTAAGTCAACCAGATGTTGTGGAAGTCGACCAAAGGGAATCCCAATCAACCAACTAAAGGGAAAATTGACCAGAGGGGATCCCAATCGACCAACTGAAGGGAAAATCGACCAAAGGGAATCCCAATCGACCAACTAGTAATAATTCGACCCATAGTGGTAATTAACTCAATTAGAGAGGCAAATCGACCATGGAGAGATGGGAAAATCAACCAGGCATGAAATAAAACGCCCAAGGGGATATGAAGTCATCCAGGCAGATGGGAAACAACCCAGGCAAGTGGGAAACGTCCCAGTAGGTTGAGAAATGTCTCAGGCAATTGGAAAACGTCCTAGGCAAGTGGGAAACATCTCAGGCAGTTGACAAACGTCCCAAGGAATTGGAAAACGTCCTAGGAAAATGGAAAACATCCCAAGTGAAAGGAATTTGCCTTAGGGAATGTTGAATCGACCAACAAAGGATTGGATCAACCAGTCCAATAATTGGTCCAACCACGAAATATGTAAATCGACCAACAGGTCGATAAAAACCCAACAATCAATTAAATCGCCTAGGGATAGAGGGAAACACCTCTATAGACTGTGTGTGGTCCGTACATCTTGTGGGTGAGAGAGAGAACATCCAAGAAAGAAAAACTTCTCAATAATGAGCAATTTGAATCAAGAATTCCAATCAACTCAATCCAAGGTAGAGTCGACCAAGGAAAATATAAGTTGAATAGGAAAATAAGAATTAAGTCACCTAGATAAGATGAAATCTATCAACAACAAGATGAATTCGACTGGCAATAAATTGATAACAATATAGAGTCATATTTTCATATCAATCCATTGAAAACTAAGCTATAATTCCATCACATAACAAGAAATAAATTCACCCATAACAACTTGAAATTTACCCTGGAAACCCAAATGGGAAAACCAGCTTCGAACGAGGCTCAATTCCTTTTCATTCTGTCAATCTTTGGTTACAATGCAATTGATGTTCCTTGTGCATCCTCCTCTCCTTGGCCAAAATCCCCATTGAAAATGAGATTGAACGAGGAAATAGGGAGAGCTAGGGGGTATGGGCAAGGCCAACAACCATGCCCCTTCACTTCCCATTCCTCAGCCTTCTCTCCTATTCAATTTTCTGATCACATTTAATTGTCTATTTTCCTCTCACATTCTCATTCTTGTCTTATTCGACTTTCACATTTACATTGCTTACAGAGTTTGTTGACCTTCATGAATTGCAAATTTAATCTTGTAGGTACTGAGTCTTAAACCCATTCGTCGGTTCGAATCCATTTTGGATCAAAAACACACACACCCTGATTTCAAAAATGGTGTCCTCATCCTCACACCCAACAACCCTGGTTACTTAGCATAAAGGTGGTGATGCATTGAAATAGCAAAAGGGCACCTACCATTCAATCAATGTCTTAATAAAAAAATATTGACTCCCTCCACCTACCAACCTTTTCTATATTTCTTTATATTCACAATTAAATTTTCAAGACATTAGACATTAGGATACTTAGATTCATAATGTTTAGGGATTTACAAAAGTTAGAGGTCTACATCAACATAATTAAATCTTAGGACAAATTTTGAGGCAAAAATTTTACTACTTATTATTGAAAGTCATTGCAAATTACTAGGTCTTAGTTTTTTTCCAATGGAAGTTATTTTGTTACAATATAGATCAAAGCACCACTAGGTGTGAGTATTGTGCATCAAAATATTATTCAAAGGTACCACTGAGTGCAATGACAATTGAGTGCATGGTGGAGAACTCGTGCATGAAATCCAAATAGTAGCTAGTCTGGAATTTGGTTGATACCCATAGCATGGCATCCAAACAATGGAGTTGACAAGGTATGGACCTTAGGACATGTATCTAATGATTGGACAACTCTATCATTAGACCATGAACTCATCTCCTTTAATTTTTACCTTCCGCGAAATAGCTTCTCAGTAACATCGAGATACTTATCGAGTGTCAATCGTCATTCCCTTATTTGTTCAAAATTTATTCTATTTCACCTTTTCCCTTATTTGCTCCAAATTTACTCAATGTCACCTTTTGCATTATTTTCTAGCATGTCTTCCTATAATCTTAGCTTGTTGAGAATGGCTCTTATTCATTTTTTAATGCAAATATTTTCTGTAGCTTGATGCAACCTATTCTTCACTGGAGTAAATTGCCTTAAGAACAGTTGAGGTCAACTATTCTAAAAGGAATGCAAATGGTCAATGTTTACTTGTCAAAAATAGTTTTATACAAACTACAAAGTACTTGTTAGGAACTCAAGTGCTACAAAATATTCAAAATTTGAAACAGTATTCAAGATATTTTGCCACTTGGTACACAAAATTGCTTTCCTCAAAAATTCCATGTCTACTTATAAGCGGAGAAAATACATGACAACAAGTGTCCACCAGAAAGAGTCAACCCTAAATAAGTTAGGACCAAAACAAAATTTACTTGTGTGTTACAAAGTAGCATGTCAATGAATTTATTCTTCACTTTTTGAGTTAGAGACAAATTAAGAAGAAAAAGGTCTATAAAATGAAGATTAAATATATATAGCATTCATAATTTAAAGGCAAAGAAATGACCTGAGCATAAGTCCAGCATTCGTATTAACATAAAGGAAACGTTGATTCCTGCAACAGCAAAAGGATACTCCCAGGTTGCTCGTTTTCCGTCTTGTTTGAATAATAGCCTATGGAAGGATTTCTGCACTCCATATATATTCAGGAAAAAATGCTATATTATTTTAAGATGACTGCATTGTTAAGATAAAAACCAGATAGAAGCCATAAAGGATGTTGATGAACATAAACATAAAAACTTTTTGATAAAAAAGGAAAATGTCAGAATAAAATAAGATAATGGAGAGTGAAGCACTTTACAAAATAGAATGCCCCATACCGGAAACTTTTGTGCAAAAAAGAGAAGGTTCTCAAGTGAAACAAATCCACCACCCCTGAAAAAGAGAGATGCATTGAAGTCACAGCACTGTGAATTTATTAGTGATCGACAAATACATAATGTTGTTGAGACAATTCAATAATGAGAAACATCTAAAATGTCTCATTTCTACATTATATATCCTCTTGCTTTTTCATTACAAGTCCAGTCACACATGCACAAGGACAACCACTAGTAGCTATTTCTCTCATGTCAGATACATACTTCACACATTTGATAATAAAATTGCTTTGTTATCAAATCATATAAAGGAAGAATATAGCATTTTTCTCCCTCTAAATACATACATTTTTTCTCTCTCAATGCATGTGCATGTAGTAAGGCCTTGCAAACCTAGATGCCTTACACCTTCATCAACACATTGACTGGGATTTACAAGGTAAATTTCTTTCACATGTTAAGAGTACAAATTTTAGCCCTGCAGTATTTCATAGAGCAATCTTTGTCCCAAAATCTTCATTATTCATGATTAGACTAATTCATGGATAGCAAAGAAAGGGTGGCTGTGTGGAGAATAAATATGATACCACACTTTCAGTTCCATTAACAACATTCTGATCTTACAAAAGATGTCATCTCCTTCTCTTAGGAGAGAGATTTTTCCAGTAGCAAAGAAAGAAGCTATAAGAGAAAAGTAAGAAGACCATACCTAAAATCTGTTGATGGATCGGGACCTTGCCAGCCCATATCTTTCCACTGCTCTGATTTAAGACCCCGCAATTCAATATCAGGAAATGCTGCTTTCCATAGTCCTTTAAGAGCTTCCTGCTTTGCAAATGACTTAATTAATGGAATAATATGCAAGGCCTTGCAACTTATGAAAGCACAGGTAAAAAGGAGCCCAAAGAATGTAAATAACAAGCAGATACAGAGGCAAAGGAAACGTCAAAAAAAATCCAGTTGCCTTGAACTAAGTCCTTAAGGAGGCCACTGGTTATTTTGAGTATTTTTGGATAAAGGGACAAACTTACATAAAGAATCCCACCATACTTCAGTTCAAAGAGGCCAATTTTATAATATTTAATGAAAGGGGTTTTCTTTAAAGGAAGAGAGCGGTAAATACAAACAATCTTTCTTGTCTAACATCACCAAATACAGTTAGCCATAACTTCTGTCACTTGAGTTTCTTTTGGACACTTCAAAACAGCCAATGTGGATTTAAGATTATGCCACTCAATCAAGTGAAAACCACTCACATTGTAGCATGTGTGATAATCGTTGTTGCCAAAGCTCTCATACAGCATTAGCATTATTTAGAAACAGCACTATGAAAACTCGTGCAATCATGCAACAATAAGCTTCTTAGAAACCACTTTAAATGAAAAGGAAACAATACAAAATGTGGCAGACAGTTCAATTCTTTGAGTCTTTATTCATCAACAAATAATAGTGTGTTTTAACTTTTCAGTATAATACAACTTGCATGTTATACTAATATCTAGAATAAAGCAAATTCATGAAACAAGAAACTGCTGTGGATTTTCTATGTCCTTACGGAAGGACATTTGCCTGCATTTTTCTTCCTTGTTTCCCTGCCATCTCCATTGGAGGGCAGCCCTTCCTGGTGATTCAGTCTTGTGCTCTACAGTCCTTTCAGCCCTTCTGACACATGCTTAGATTGGCAATTCTCTCTTTTCTCTTGTCAAAACAATGTAAATCCGCCTTTCAAATAGATATGTACTTATAGTTTTTCATACACTCTTGGATGAACTAGAAGTTCAGATAACTGCCAAAGGACATGTTCTTAAAAAGTATATGAGGAATCTGATTATGGAGCTTAGCCTGACATGTTGTCTCTTCTAGCTTGAGCCAGAAGAGTGATCAAAGCTCTTAATTGTACATGTATTYTTGTAATTTGTAATATAAGATAGCTTTTTGTGATATATATATAAGTTTCATGGATACAGAAAAATTATATAATGTATGGTACCCATATGACGTACACTTGTAAAGGAACAAAATGTAGAGTAAGTTACTGTATACTTACTCGATTGGCATAAACTTATATACATATAATTTGCAATAGCGTACACTTAGAGTACACTTGTGTATGGAGTACATATACATATAACACAGTATATAGTACACTGTCTATATAATGCATATAAAATTGTATATATACAGTACAGTACAATACTATGTACAATACATTATCTACCAGACTGAATTTTGCAAAATATTTATATGTATATTCTCATGCCAATAAACACTGTTTATGCAGCACACCTGTATCAAAAATGGCACGAGCACTGCAGCTACAATAGTAATTAAAACTAATATCAAAATATATGATAGCAGTAAAGTTCAAATGACAGAAAATAACAACAAAAACACAAAAGGTTGGGGGAGGCTGCACACCTAGGGGAGGATTGCACTTACAAATCCAGATTATATGATAGAAGACTTCACCAATGAAACTTATTGAATGTGTTATTGAAAAAAATTAGAGACACGAATGAAAGGGGAACACGCCTATCTATACCAAAATTAGGTAGAAAACTTAAAGTTTAAATTACTAATAAAAGCATTGAGACCCTGACATAAAAGTAGCATTTTACAAGTATTTAAATATAACACTATAAAGATACACGAGTAGAACATTTATTAGAAAATCATGATCTTATATACAAAATAGCTCATGGACATAGATAAGATAGATAATTTTATTAATGTATCCAACGTTTCGAGCAGAACCACTGCTCATCTTCAGGGAAGAAACCAAATTCAGGAGGACAAGGTAACCAATATGTTTCAAACATATTGGTTACCTTGTCCTCCTGAATTTGGTTTCTTCCCTGAAGATGAACAGTGGATCTGCTCACAATGTCAGATACCTAATCTCTCTTACACAGTTTTAAATCCAAAAACTCAATGAACAACCAAAGCAACTACAAAAACCTAAATCAAACAATTTTATTAATGTCCAAAAAATGCCCACAAAAGTAGGTCAATGGGACTGCCGGGTCTAATGCCTAATAAATATGCTGTGGCTAGGCACACAATATATAATATAAAAATCTTTGTACAGTATATATATACTAGAACTTTTCCTTTTTTGTTCACATTATTTGAATGATATGGCTGAAGACCTTCTTGGCCATATCAGATAGGGATCCTCGCCATATCTAGGTTGTATCTAATATGGACACATATCCAATCTGTATCAGAGTCGTATGTTTACCAGATACAAGATACAGTGTATCCAAAGCCCTATGTAGTCACATTTGGTAACTTTGTATCTATATATAATATATATTGATTTCTCACATTATATCCACAAAACCACATCACCAATGAAATTAGGTAGCTTCACTGCATATCAATAAAATTCTCTTACATTTTTTAATACAAAGACTCCTAGTTGGGATTGAACTCGATAACCCTAATTCTCAACGATATGAAATCACAATCCTACATTTGATTTTTGATGCAGAGTTAGTAAAGCTCAAGGCTCAAAATTAATTCCATGCTTTGCACTTAAATTCTCACAATAGCTTTAAAGGTTCACACTGGCCACTTACAAACACTCTACTCTTAGTTTGTCTCTCTATTACTTTGTTTCCAAACCCAATTCCTAGGGTGCCCAAACCCAAGTTGGGTTCTCGATAGTTGTACTAGTTTAAAGCACCAGTGTCGTTGGAACAAAACAATAAAATCCAAGGTTTTGAGATCCTTGTTACCTCCCCAACTTGCACTCAATGATAAAATCCCTAATCCATAAGGTGCAATCCATGGGGGAACTATGAGGATGGTCACCACTGTCACCTAAGCAACCTATCCTCTCACTTTTAGTTGGATTTTCTCCAACTCAAGGGAAGTATCCCTAGTAATAGGATTACCAAAGCTAAATAATGAGGCACAAGGTGATATAAGGGAGTAACGTTAGCAAAACATTTTTTTGTAGCATACGAAAGTAAAAGAGGTGATGGAAAGATCAAGAGATTAGTGCCAATCCAGAAAAAGGAAAATGGAGTCAGGAGGTCGATCCAAGAGGGAAAGCTCAATAAAGGGTTATGACTATAAGAGCTACAATATACATATGCCACAGGAAGAATTTAACATTGCTGGAAATGAAAGTAAAGAATAATAGGAGGGCCTTAAAAGTGCCACATCAAAGCTTTGCTAATGAGGTGCACCCTACCATGGAGTATTAGTCTAACAACCACTCATGTAGATGTATCCTTCACCAATGGCCAATCAATAGAAAGTACAAGCAACTCTACAATCACATCCAACAATAGAAAGCATTAGAACAATAGCCTCACATTGATAGGAAAGAAACCCTTACATATCACATATGCTCGAAGAAAAATATATCCATTAAGCTCCAAGGAGGGGAAACTCCAAAAATCCAACCATGACAAATGATGGGGAGAGCTACTCTTTAAATAGAGTTGAGCTCCATCTCCATTTACAATAAAATAAAAATTGTTTTACTAGATCCATAAGTTCTCCAAGGAAAAAAAATAAAAATAACCTTCTCAACAACTTACTAAACGTAGCAACGAGTTGTTCAGATCCACTTTCTTCTCCAAGAAAAAACAATAAAAATATACTTGGAGTTATCTAGATATGTCCTTATCTCCAAGGAAAACAATTAAATAATCTTCCCTCACATAACCAATTCATGGAATAAGTCAAACAATAATAAAATAACGAGGTGGTTATGCCATGTGTCCTCCCAAAGTTGACATCTCCTTCAAAGATAGCCTCAAAACATGTAAATATTTTCTCTATGTGCAAGGCATCCTCTACTATGTGCACACATTAATTTCACTCTACCCAAATACCAAAATGCTCAAGCAACAAAGGTGGGGCGTTCCTCAAAAAGTTGGTCAAAATGCGGCGAGAATTTTAACGCAAATGATTTGTAACCACCATAACTCACTCAATATTTGTCAGAATTCCTTTTATGACCACAATTTGGAAATCTCATTGCCATTTTCCATCTACCAGAAATGATCTAGTGGAAATATGGGCATTGAATCAAAAGATAACTACTCCTAAATCTAGGACACCCTCAAAATATGCAATGAAACCCTAGATCTAGGGTTTGGAACCTCCTAGACCTCCTCCAATGTGAAACATCCTCAACAATAGCATGGAAAAGAGTGCAATGATCAAGTAAAACCCTCCACTAGTGGATATGTGTCTCTCTAAGGTGAGACCTCCTCCTCCAATCATAAATAAATGTGCAACAAGGCTTCCAAAGTGGGACGTCCTCAACAATAAGCATGGATGACTATGCAATGTGGCCTCAAATGGTGGATGTCCTCCTCAAACCAAGTGCTAAGCAAATGGATCCATGAAATAATGATCACCCTTAATCTCCTCCTCAAACCAAGTGCAATGTGGCCTCAAATGGTGGATGTCCTCCTCAAATCAAGTGTTAAGCAAATGGATCCATGAAATAATGATCACCCTTAATCTCCTCTTTGCAATTGAGGCTCCTTAGGTTCACCTCCTTCTGTACCATTGTGTGGACAATCTTTCCATCCACATCCAAGTTGCTTCCAATCTCCTTTCCCACTTCCACGAGAAGACTCTTCTTCTTGTATTGCTCCTATTTGTGGTTCTTGGGATTTAGCTTTGGATGTAGCTTCCGACATTTTTCTTTATTGCGGCCATCAATGTTGCAATGGTCATAGTTGTTCTTGGGTCCTTGCACCCATGTGCAATGGAGGAAATCTTATTTTTCTCTTTCCCTTCTTCTCACCCTTACTGGAAACCCCATACTAGTCTAACTACTTCAAGACATTTGGTTGCCCCTTCTTGTCAGATTCAATGTATTAGACACACTAACCTCATCTATGGTCTTTGGCTTGAATAGCATAACTTGCCTTCTTTCATGACTATGAAGACCATCTGAGTACTTGATAATCATCTCTAAGAAATTGGGATTTGTCCCCCACTGAATGGCTTGCGTTTAGAACTCTGTAGCAAGGTTGTTGGGAGTGGGGAGCGAGAGCAGACAGCGGGAGCAGGAGCATTTTTTATATAATATATATTTTAATATATTTTGATGCATATATATAAAAAAAACATGTAGAATGTCGAAACAATTGCAAAAAACATGAAAACATGTATTTAAGATCTTTTAACTATTGGATTAGTGATGAACATTAAAGCATCAACCATTTAGTACACATATAACATCAATCAAATAAAATTTGTCACCAACAAATTGTAACAGACAACATCAATCACAAAATGAAATAGACTCTAGATCATCATATTCGTTACCAAAGAGTTGTAAGATTCAGTCAATAGTTCAAACTTCAAAGGTAAACTGTCATATAATGTTCAAACTTCAATGTTTACAAAATAAGCCATAATAAAGACAAAGTACTAAGTTCTAGAGACTACTTCTAAACAAGACAAAGAAAAAGAGATCTAGACTCTAGAGTCTAGTATACTATGCACTAAGCTTTCCTCTTGCCACAAGAAACTTCTAGTTTATTTTCCCATGATCTATGAAGAAGAGGAGTAGAAGGTGGAAGTGTTCATGGAACACAACCAGCGGCTAAATGGCCCCCACGTAATGCTAGATGATGTGAAGATAAAGGAAAAATTGTTGCATCTGGAAACCGGCTAGTGGACGGGGGTGGCATCTCTACTCCAAGAATATGTTCACCATCATGATCACCCAAAAGTTCAACTTCCAAGTGCTCTAAAACCATGGCTCCATCCTCCAAATTAGTTTCCTCTAGATTGTTGTCCCAAATCACATCTCTTTTAGAAATATCATTCTCCACTGCATCACAATAATGGGGCAACAAACTCAAGTTGTAATGCACATAAACCAAGCTTTTTGCCCGATCTACATTCAAGTTGTTCTCTTTACATTGTGGATGAAGCTATAAGAGCTCCAGCACCTCTTTGAAGAAGAGGTGTTAACCACCTGAAAAATCACCTTCACCGCCAATTTATGCATATATAGGGCAGAGGAGCCAAACATGTTCCACCATTCGATAGAAATCAACCTATCTTGATCTTTGGTTGCATGCAAGTTACAAAAGACTCCATGCTCACTGATGTACTTGCTCAATTCACTTTGTACTTGAGAACACTCCTCTTCCTCAAGTACCAACTTGTCTAATGCAAGCATATACCCATTTTGCACCTCTCGATCTGTGTGTGGTTTTCTCCAAACCCCACCCCCAGGTGTTGGTTAGGCCAACCAAGATGGAGCATAATATGTTGGTTTAAGGACATATGCTAGGGCATAGAATGGAACATTCAGATTATCCCACCTTGTGACCACATGTTTATGGATATGATCATAGAAGATCGCATCCCTCGACTCAACAATGTCTTTGATTTGGCCTAGCATGATGTCCATCTGCTCATACACCTCCCCAATCACCGGTTGATCTGTATCTGCAAACAGAATCATACTGTAAATGGGTTTGGTGAACTACAAAATATACCTAACCTATTTCCAAAACTGACCACCTCCTAAAATTCATGTCTATCAGATGCAGATGTAGCCTTGTCATTCAAATCCTACTACAAATCACTCAAGACCATACTAGCCAATGCCTCTCTTACCTTTAAAAGGCACCTGAAGGTGAGATAATAGCTAGCAAATCTGGTCTTTGCAATCTTTAGTAACTCCAACTTGGACTGATTGTGAAAAATGAAGAAGGCCATGGTATGATTGGTAATAAATCTTAACATCTTCTTCCCTCTCTTCTACAAAGCACCGAACCATCTATAATTATGGTCCTTCATTTTAATGATATCATGCATCAAAAGGTCATTGTGTGAACCAAACACCTTGACCAACATATATTGGGGTACCTATCCTCAATGATTGCTCTTGTTGCCTTACAATTATCGGAATTATCAATGATGACTTGAATGACATGGTTAAGCCCAATCTCTTGAATGGTTTTAATCAAGGATTATGCAATATTAATATCGGTCTTGTAGCGATCTGAGTAGTCATGGGATGAAAGGAAGAGCACACCACTAGCGGACACACAAAGAATATTTATCAATGGCCTGCCTTTAACATTTGTCCAACCATCAGATACAATTGATACCCCATAATGGTTCCAAGCATTTGTAATCTTTCCTAGAGCACCATGGATTTTGGCTCTTTCCCTGTCAAGTCCCAAGGTTCTAGCCTTGTCATACCTGGGGCTCTTGCATCCTTTAGGGGCACCATTGATGGCTTGTACCATTTCATGCCAATAGGGTGAGCGAAGAACATTGAATGGTACACCACATGCATAGAGAAACCTGAAAAATTTTGCATCCACGTCATCTCTACAACCTTGGTCAAAGAAATTTGATAGTGTTCTATGCCCTGAAGGTGAAGCCGAGAATCCACTAGCATGCGGGGATGGGGATCGATAAGTGAACGTTCTTTGTCAACTCTCATGTTCAACCCTTGCTTTTTTGGATTTGTTTTGTGCTACCTCCTCTTCCTTTTGGTATTTGATTCTGTCTTTGGGTGGCACTTCCACACAAGTTTCGACTCCTATAGGATTACCTTCATCCCAGTGCATAAGACTACATAAATGATTTCTCACATGGGTAATGGACCTGTGTAAGTTTTATGACAATGTTGGCATGTAAATTTTGTGGTTCCACCCCCTTTCCCTCCCCCAAGCCTTGTCACATACTTTTGCAGGGGTGTTAAGATCTCTTTGGGTTTTTGTGCATTGTCATCATCACTATCATTTTCATTTTCATCATCCCCTTCCATTTCTTCCTCCTCTCCATGGTATGTGTTTCCCACTTCTATTTCTTCCTCGCTATCATGGGTATTTCGATATCCTCCAGCTCCCAACACCACCATCATAATAAAAAATGGAACCAAAATTATATACCACATTGACATACCCATCATTGTTGAACCTTGATAATAGGTTGTCTCCTGCAATAGAATGATGGAGGAAAAATGAGAAAGAGTATGAGATACAGTACCTTGTTACTTGCAAGAGTAGGAGAATTTGGTGCCTACAAGGTAACCGATCATACATTACCTTGATCATTAAACCTCCCCCTTCATTTAAAATTCTTTTTGCTTGTTATTTTACAATCTAATTTTATGTTTTTTTTTATTTCTCCCTAATTTCCTCTATATTTATTTTTCTTGACTTTCTATCATGACTTTCTCTCCTCGTTGTTAGTCTCTAATTCTGCATTTGATTTAGTGAGAAACTCTAATCCTAAACCCTCCCTACTTTCACTTCATTGTTTGCTTTCGTTTGATTTTAATCTTTGTTTTCAGTTTGTTATGTTTCACATTTTAGCTTTTTGAATAATTTCCTTAAGTTTGGGAGATTTAAGACATGATTTTACAAGATGTGTCACTTCATATGTCTATTTGAATCTTGCAAATTCAAAATTCTGCCAAGTCATTAATAGCGCTACTGGAATAACATTATTCCCGTAGCGCCAATATAATCATGCCATGATAAGCACCAGCCACCCTGATTTTGTTATGATTACATAAATCGTGGATTGATAATCCGCATGTGTCCCACGATATCTCTTGAATCATTCTACAATTCGCACCGTTACACGATGGATCATTTTGTACCTGCAAAGACCCTTTTCAAATCAGTCAATTTCCAAACATCATTATATGATCCTGTCACTAGTCGTTCTAATTTGTTGAATTATAAGCGCAGGTATTTTCAAGAAGAAACTGTTATATGCTAACAGTTGCAAGTTGTAAATTCAACTTCCGAACGGTGCCAAGTTGCAACATCGTGTTATTAATATGGCACCTAAGAGAAGTGGCCAAGTTGTCAGATTGGAACCCGAAGGTGCTGAGCATCTCGAAGAATATATGCAGATGGTGCAGAGGTTTAAAGATGCTGGCTAGTTCGAATTCCTCGCCACCTTCCAAGGTTATGACGAACAGGTATCTATGGCGTTTGCACAGAACTTCGATGGTTTCGAAGTGGAGATCAGAAATTTGTTGATGCTGGTGACAGAACAAACAATCGCCAAAGCTTGCAGATTGGTAGTTGGAGGAGAATGATGGTGGAAAAAGGAATATGTAGTCACAGAATTTGTCAATCAATTTTTGCTACCAGATAAGCAAAACCCGGATTGGAGAAAGGGAATCCCTCACAGTTGGATTAGACAGGAATGGCACACTACTTTAATCATCATCCACAGGTATATCACCTGCGAAGGCAGATTTTCACTGATTTACATCTACCACATTAGGTTGTTAATGCATCTAAACGGAGATTATCCTTTAAATCTGCCTTACTTTCTACTCAAAAGCCTGGCAAAGATGTCAAAAAGGGTGTAGTCACACCCCGCCACTGCAAAGAGTAGCCTATTTCATCAAGTCTTAATTAAGACTCTGGTTGTTGCTGCTCTGAGGGAGGTACAAAAACCCTGGAGCTGGTTGATCCAATCCCCGAATCCTGATCCACAGCCCAACAAACAGAAAAGAGGCAAAGGGAAAAGGGTTGTTACACAAAAATAGAGTATTCCAGTTGATGAAACTCTTGTTAAAGAGGAAATGTCCGATATCGAGGTGACAAGAACCAAACTAGATGCAGAGATCGAAAGGTTTTCTGATGCAAACATAAATATGGAAGTAGATATAGATGAAGATTACAATGTAAATCCAATTAAACCCACAGTCAAGCATAAACAGAAATACCTCCATTACACAGGAAAGAAAAAGAAAATAAAAATGTGGGTAAGACAACAGGGAAAGGAAAACAAATTGCTCAATATTCTACAAGACCTATAACAACAGCAACCACGGGATCATCAAAATCTGAAGCAGTGTTTTTTGATGACAAAGGCTATTATTCTGCAAAACCAGAAAAGCTACAGGAAATACTTTGTTTTTCCTGTTTTAGTCCTTATCTTCAAAAGAAGTTTTTGAAACTATGGAGATGAATTTGTTAAAACCAAAAGAGGTTTGTGTTGGTAACATGCCCCTTCACAAAAACCTCTCTTGGTTTTTACACATCTATCACATATTAAGAGATTCAGATATATCTTTGAGGCCTAATTTTCTGATAAAGCTACAGGAAATACTCTGTTTTTTTACCTAATTTAGTCTTTTTCTTCAAGAGAGGTTGCAGAACATCTGGAGAGGAATTTGTTGAAACCAAAAGAGGTTTTTGTTAAGAACATGCACCTTCACAAAAACCTCTCTCGGTTTTTACACAGCAATCACATTTTAAGAGATTCGAATTTATCTTTGAGGCCTATTTTTCTGTGATTTCATAATAAATAATTTCTTGTTTTAGTCAGTAATTTTGGGAGAGGTTGCAGAACAGCTGGTGATGAATTTTTGGAAACCAAAAGAGGTTTTTGTTGGGAACGAGTCCCTTCACAAAAACTTCTCTTGGTTTTTACACAGTTATCACCGTTTGAGAGATACAAAGAGATTGTTGGACCCTATTTTTCAGGCATTTTCCAGATTTATTTTCCTAAAAAATCTCATGGACAGCAGTTGACAAGCCACCTCATCAATTCGAATTGGAGATCAGATTGGATCTTCTCCTTGATTATTTGAAACAAGAAACTAAATATAGATGAGGAGGTTTTCAGATCCATTTCTTTTGGATCTTGATAATTATGTATTGTTCCATATAAACTCTGTAGAAGGAGAAGTTTATGGGGTGGGGGGGGTGGGGGAATTGGAGATCTAGAGGACCTGTTTTGGAAACACCTTGTAAGACATTATTGTTCTATTTGACACTTAATAGAAAAGGCATATGGATGGTTAGACTCTCTTTTCTACTATGTTCTTCTCTCTTCATGCTTGAGCTCATTATTCAAACTGCAATGCATTTGTTTTCTTGATTATTGATTAATACAGTAAGGAACTTGTTGTGGTGATTATTTTCAAGTTTTGATTTCAGGTTGATGTTCTTGTTTCTTAATGATATTTTGAGATAAGAATTTATGTGAAGTTGACAAATTGGACACTTCATTTTCTCTTTTTCTTATTGGTCTAATCCATCTATGTGACTACCTGTTAACCAGTCAATGGGATATCTTTTGTTCTTATTCTGATTTTCTTGTTTATTTTATAACCTTTGAACCAGTTTTCAACCACCTCATTCAAAACCAAACCATAAAAACCTTCAAAACACTTTTGCAATAAATCGATGATGCCCTAGCTTGCCCTCTCACAGTCAAGTGCAACTTTAGGAACTAACACTCGTCATTCTTTATATATTTTTAATTTGATGTTATAATATTTAACCCTACTAACTCACTTTTTGTATTTACTATTATTAATTTTGGGTGTTTTATTGTTTTAATCTCGTCTTATCTCTCATCCATTCATCTTCCTTAATAAAGTTTCCCAAGTATTTATTTAATTATTTATTATTCCCCTTTTTTTCCTCCTTTTTCTCCTCCTTTTTTAACATTAATCTTTGACTGGTACATATCCTTTCCACGTTAAAAATAATTCATTAATTATCTGTTTCCCAACAATCAATTAGTTATATTTATTATTCTTTTTGTTAGGTTCTACCAATTAATAATAATTCCATAAAGGAGCTTTGCGGCTAGTGTTCATCATCCTTCTGCAGCCTGAATCTCCCAGAGGTTCTCTCTCCGTCATGGCCTCGGGTTCAGGGGGAGGAGCCCCCCCCGTCTTCCCCTCCTCCGCCTGATATCGCCGCTTTCCAGAATCTGATTGCTTCATACCCCAAATCGACAAAGTCTGCACCCACCAAGTTCGTGAAAAAACATGACGAGATCCCAAAGGTTCCTATTCATCCCGTGTTGGCGCGCCCTTTTGCTCTTCCGCTTGCAAAGAATGGTCTGATTGGTCAATTTACAGGAATATGGCCTTCACCGAAATCCATGGCGCAATGGTTAGATCTGAACTGGAAGAAAATGATACAAGGGAAAATGTCCTGGGCATTCTATGGTAAGGTGGTTTTTTTGTTTCTCTGTTTGAAAAAAAAGCAGATCGGGATCTAATCTTTAGAAATGGGCCTTACTTTATGGGATCAAGGGGAATGTATTTAAATAAATGGACTCCAGACTTTAGCCCTGAAAATGACATCCCTTCAGTTGTCCCAGTTTGGGTGTGTCTTTCGTTTGACGAAACCATTCAAAGTATTGGGAATATCCTGGGTAGATTCATTGATCGAGTCGAACCACGAGATGGTATGCAAGCCTGTGCGAGAATCTGTGTAGAGGTAGACCTGGAAAAGAGACTACCAGAGGCCATTCAGTTAACTCTGGATAACCTGTCTTACATCCAGCAAGTAGATTATGAACAACTCCCCTTAAAGTGTAAAACTTGCCACGAATATGGGCATTTTGCAAAGAACTGTCCACAGAATAAATCAAATCCACCAAAGGAAAGAGCTCAAGAACAGTGGCAACAGCCAAAAAGGAAAAAACCATCAGGGAAGGCAACCCATCAGTCAGATCCAGCTCAAGGAGGTCCTCCTCCTCCTTCTCCCCCCCAAATCTCCTTTGCAGGAGGAAATAAAAAAGGCAAAACAAGTCGAAACCCATTCGAAATCTTCGATAACCTAGAGGAAAATATGGGACAACCAAAGGAAAAGGGAAAGGAATCTGAAGAAAGGAGTAAAGGGGAAAAAAAGATAAAGAAAATATGGAGATCCCTTCCCAATCTACACATTCCAAAAATGGAGAATCTTCACCAAGCACCGCTCCTATTCCACCCCAACCGGAGTTTCTCAAGCAAGAGGAGGAGAATGTAGAAGAATCTAAGGAGGAATCAGAACCAGAAGTGTTGCAAACTGTTAGAATATTGTGCTCGTTTAACCATAGACAATATCACAATATTGTCACCCAACCATAGGCATGCAGCCACCCCCGAGCACCATAACTTTTGATAGATAGAATGATTCCGGAAGCAGCACTAGATCCAAAGGATAACCAAGAGAGAGAGAGTGCACCTTTCTCCAAAGGTAGCGCACCAAGTAGAATGTCCCAAACCATAGAACAAGACCGGTACCCAACTGCAGTGGCTGCAGCTTCACTCTTCCTCTAGACTTGCGCACCACTTTCTTGAGTATGAGTGTGTTACCAAATGAACTCAAGCGCCTTCTATTTATACTAATCTGGCTAGGTGAACAGGTGTCTCTTCAAGCAGGACCGACCTATCCTTTTCTGCATATAATATTTCAATATTACTTATTCTGTTGAGCCGACTTGTCTTCCAGGATTTTCACACATCTGTTTAGGTTTTCTCTTGCTTCTGGAATATTCTATTCTAGTCAAAGGTTTATCCATGGAGGCTAATACCTTCCGCAGCTACCAAAACATCAAAACTCCCTCTTAGCTAGGGAGGTATTTAACCATGATGTTCCCTTCTAATCTTCATAGCCTTGCTCACTATGCCATGATCCTCTCGTCATGGTTACGCAGACCATGGTACCGATAGCATCATTACATCGCACATTGCTACACCCATGTGGACCTGTCAATCTCGTCTAGGGGCCACAACCTGCTAGAGAACACTAGAGCTACATCTCGTAGTGTGTGTCACCATCATCGTCATGGGCTACACCCGCATGACATGCTCACCCATGGCTACACCCATGTCATGAGTATCATCATTATCCATCCATCTCACATGGCATGGGAAAGACCTACATGGTCTTGCAGATTGGTAGCATCAGCAAAGCTACACATGCTATCTCATGATCACCCAGATCATATTACAAGCAACACCATCACAGCCATACAGGTTCTCGACAACGCTACTAGTGTACCAGACTGTCTCACTAGTGTAGCAACAACTCGGCATACCAGACCATCTTACTAGAGTAGCCTACAGCTCAACATAAATCCTATAGCTCAACACAAGGCCTACAACTCGACACAAGGCCTACAACTCGGCACAAGGCCTACAACTCGACACAAAGGCCTACAACTCGGCACGAAGCCTACAACTCGATACGAAGGCCTGCAACTCGACACGAAACCTACAACTCGGCACGAAGGCCTACAACTCGGCACAAAGCCTACAACTCGGCACGAAGGCCTATAAGATCCTTCTTTTTGAATTCTTCCATCGACTCCCTTTAACTGAGAAAACCCTCGAACCACGCTTTCGTCTACTGCATGTCCCTATGCATCCTGCAAAGTGTCATGAAACCTTGCTTCTTCCCGATCCTTGACTCCCTTTGAGTCCTTTCAAGTCTTGTTTTTCTGTGGTAACCTTCCTGGAATACATAGGACCACCTGCTCGAAACAGAAACAAGAGCAAAAGTATTTCCAATATAATAGCATTTTATATAAGAACATATCAATTTCATGGTAATTCATTATAGCATTACCAAGGTGTCCTGCCTGAGAACAAGAACAAGAAATATCTCCTAGAGGAGATGTTAGTTCATATTACAATTAAGTACAATAAGCATTTATATTAATAGTACATGCTACTAAGTATTCATTTATTCCTAGCATTAATAAAATCTCAAGGATTGAAATACTTAAGCAGCGATAAAAATATCAAACCTGATATGCAAACTTGGAGTTTGGCTATTGTTCTACTTGAGTTGCTTTTCTTCTGAGACAAGTATTCTTTCTAACCTGGAGAGTGTGTTGTTCCTCTAAATGTATTAGATCTGAGATCTTTCTGGCTACAATTGCTTCTTGGACAAAGATCCCTTCTCTTTCCAGAGATTCAGATTTGCAGTAGTTGTTTTCTATTGTTTCTCCTACTCCACATTCATGTGCCTGGAAGCTCCAAAAATCAAACTCTTCATCCTTTGACACCTGCTATTCAGTTTGTTGTTCCATAATTTTTCCCTTTGTTCTTTGCAAGGATGATATCAATCCTTGTCTTCCATGCTCTACCAAGAGACCATGCTTTTGTTGCGCCACTCTGATTTCATGGAGGAAATAATGACTGTTTTTTAATTTGACCTTGACCAGTCAAACCTTGACTTTAACCCAAAAATTCAACTTTGACGTTTTTGATGGTTGAGGGCACCAAGAGATGCACTGGGTTAGGGCGCACTAGGATAACCAAAAATTAGTCCCAATACTTCACAGAAACTTTCATTACAACTGGTACTTCAACTAGTGTTGGCACTGTCACTGGTGTTGCAACTGGCACTGCAACTAGTGTTGCAACTGGCATGAAGGAACTGGCACTGCAATTGCAATTGTGCTACAACGAGCTTGACAGAGAGTAGCGTATCTACCTTCCAGTGGTTAGATTGTTCCGAAGGTGGTGTGGGCCCATAACCTGTTAGAATGTTGTGCTCGTTTAACCATAGACAATATCACAATATTGTCACCCAACCATAGGCATGCAGCCACCCCTGAGCACCATAACTTTTGATAGACAAAATGATTCCGGAAGCAGCACTAGATCCAAAGGATAACCAAGAGAGAGAGAGCACACCTTTCTCCAAAGGTAGCGCACCAAGCAAAAAGTCCCAAACCACAAACCAAGACCAGTACCCAACTGTAGTTGTTGCAGCTGCACTCTTCCTCTAGACTTGCGCACCACTTTCTTGAGTGTGAGTGTGTTACCAAATGAGCTCAAGCACCCTATTTATACTAATCTGGCCAGGTGAATAGGTGTCTCTTCAAGCAGGGTCGACCTGTCCTTTTCTGAATATAATAATTCAATATTACTTATTCTGCTAAGTCGACTTGTCTTCCAGGGTTTTCACACATTTGTTTAGGTTTTCTCATGCTTCCGTAATATTTTATTCTAGTCAAAGGTTTATCCATGGAGGTTAATACCTCTCGCAGCTACCAAAACATCAACACAAACTACTACTTAGAGGAAGGTTGGAAGGAATCCAATCACAACAGAAGAGAAAATGAAGGTGACAGGGATAAAGAGCTTGGAATCCAAACAACTCTGGAAGGGATCCTGAAAAATGACAACAAGCAAGGAAAAGGGCATGGACAATCAGGGAAAAGCACGACACAATCTTAGCCCACCAAAGGGGGGCTACCAAATCTTCAGGTAAATAATGAAATTAGTCTCTTGGAATTGCAGAGGATTAGGTAGTAAAGAAAAGAAAGAAGCAATGAAAAAATTAATCAGAAGTGAAAAACCTAAGATCCCTTTGATCCAGAAGACAAAATTAGGGTAGTCGAAAACTCTCAATGAAATGTAGAATTTTTGGCAAAAAAGTCAAGGAGTGGCACTAAGCTTAACGGGAGCCTCAGGGGGAATTGGCACCTTCTGGAATGATGATCTCTTTAAGCTGGAAGAAAGTCACAAAGCAACGAACTGGATAATGGTAAAATTGATTCATCTTCAATCGGGTATGATTTTTCACCTTTTTAATGTGTCGAATGCCTATAGGGAAAAAGTAAAATGTTGGGAGTCTCTAATAGTTCTAGAAGGAATGGGGTATGCACAAAACTGTATAATAGTCGGAGACTTTAACACCACAATTCATATAAAATAAAAAAGAGGGGGATCTATAGTTTGAGATCCATTCAGAAAAAAAAATGGAGGATCTAATGACGATATTAGATTTGGTGGATGTTCAGCCAATCAAAGGACAGTTCACTTGGAACAACAGGAGAATAGGTCTTGGCCACATAGCTGCAAGACTGGACCGTTTTATTATAAGCAGTTCCTTCTTCTCCAGAGACGACATTGTCTCCTCTTCAATAATTCCTTGGGCCAGCTCCAATCATCGTCCTATATATCTTAGCTTTGTCAAAGAAGAAAATATGTGCCCCATTCCATTTAGATTCAATCCTTTGTGGATGGAAAGAGAAGATTTCTTCCCTTTAATTACTAGAACGTGGAGCCAATGGATCAACTTGTTTATATATGGGAGAAAAAGTTAAAGCGGACTAAGGAAGCAATCAAACATGGGGTTAAAACATCAACAAACTCAATGAATAGCGATGTGAAGAGGTATCAGAAAAATCTGGAAAAGATACAACTTAAAATAGACAAACAGGAGGTTCAAATCAATCTTCTACAACAGGAGCAATCTATCTATCAATATTATTTAAAGTCTTTGAATGCAGAAGAAACAATGTGGAGGTTAAAATCTAGAAGTCTTTGGCTTAAGGATGGGGATAAAAATACCTCTTTTTTTCATAAGCAAGCAAGAGCGAGGCAATGGAGGAACAGAGTAGAAGAAATCAAAACTCCCTCAGGAGGCAAGACTTCATCCTTTGAGAAAATAAAAAATCTGGCCTCATCTCATTTCAACAAGCTATATGTAGAGGATAGCAAACTTTGATTCAGGTTTATGTGAGCAGTTCATTTCCCAGATACCAATAAAAATATCAGAAGAGGACAATCAAGATTTGAACAAATTAGTAACAGAGAAAGAAATATTTTCAGTTATTCATCAATTCAACTCAGATAAAGTCCCCGAGCCAGATGGGTTTACCATTCATTTTTACAAAAGATGTTGGCAAATTTGACTTAATCGGGATGATCCAATATGTGCAGAAATCCCATAGAATGGGGGGCGCTACCAACTCTACCTTCCTTGCCCTAATCCCAAAAGAAAAGAGGGCCTCTACATTTGAAAGATTCTGTCCAATTTCGTTATGCAATGTGTCATACAAAATCATGGCCAAAATTATAGCAAATCAGTTGAAACCCTATTTGAATTCTTTAATCCTTCCAAACCAAGGAGGATTCATGGCTAATAGACAAATATGGGATAACATTATTTTGGTGCAAGCGGCCATCCATTCTAGCGTTAGCCGAGGGGAAAAAGGCATGGTTGTAAAAATGGACATGGCAAATGTATTTGATAGAGTCAAGCATAGTTTTCTTAAGGAAGTTCTGGAAAAATTTGGCGTCAGTTTGTATCTTGGATAGAATCCTGTATTTTCAATCCTTGGATAGCCCCCTTGGTGAATGGTAGGCCTGCTTCTTTTTTTAAAGCATCTCGTGGGATTAGACAGGGATGCCCTCTCTCCCCTTTTTTGTTCGTCCTCATGGCTGAGGTTCTTAACAAGAAACTGGAATGGGAACTAACCACAGGAAGTATCCCTTGCCTCTGTATAGCTAGGACTCATGAGGATCAATCATTCACAATTTGCAGATGACACTCTATTGCTAGGAGGAGCATCCATGATTATTGCTCGAAGATTCAAATTAATTATGGATCAATTCATCCAAGTTTTGGGAGGCTTAATTAACCATAATAAAAGTCATATTTATGCTTGAAACATAAAAGCCCCAGTCATCCAAGGTATTGCTCGAATCCTGTAGTTTCCTATTTCAATTGAGTGGAAAACCTTTAAATACCTTGGAATGCCAACTTGCCTCAAAGCTCTCCCGGGAGATACCTAGCAAATAATTTTATAGAAAATAAAAGGCAAAATGGAAGGATGGGATGCTTTTTCGTTGAATCCAGCAGGGCATCTAGTGCTAGTTAAATCCGTTTTGTCATCTCTGCCCATTTTCAATTTTCTTCTCTTCTTGCTCCCATGGGATTTAAAAAAGCGCTAGCTCAAGCCAGTAGACAATTTTTATGGCAAAGAGGCAAATCAAATACAAAAAATTTTCATTTAACAAATTGGAACTTGGTAAGATCTCCAAAAGATCATGGAGGTCTAGGAGTTCGAGATCTTGAAATTGTGAATCTTGCTTTGGGTGCAAAAATTCTTTGGAGGTTGGTATCAAGGAAAAATGAATGGTGGAAAAAATTGTTGATAAGGAAGTACATGGCTGGAAAACGAAAGAGATGTCTAGATTCCCCCCCATCCCAGTCAAAGGGTTCTCCGATTTGGAAGCTCCTCAAAACTTCATTTCCTCTTATTCAGTCTTCTCTGCATTAGGTACCAGGATTCTTGGTTCTCTCCCTCTCCACCAAAATGTCTTTATCAGTGATATTAGACAATGGATGATATCTCAAAATAAAATTTCTCTATTTGATATTTTTGTTTGGCATACTAATGGTGTTTGGTAGGATTGGAATCTGGGCTTTATTCCTCCTCATCTTCAATGTCAAGTGGATCTACTTTTCCTTGCCCTCAAAGGTGTTGCTCTAGTGCACTTGCAGAAGCTTGATTCTCAGGGTTGGGGTGCTTTTGGGTACTCGGTAAACGAAGGATACAAGGCTCTTTTAATGCAGACTGTCCTCCCAGCAAAGGAACCGATATGGAAAAACATATGGAGCAATGATGGATTACCTAAAGTGAATACATTTTGTTGGACTCTTGCTCATGGCAAGATACTTACAGGAGAAAACTTGGCTAAAAGAGGAATCAAAGGCCCCTTTCACTGCACCCTATGTAAAAAGAGTGAAGAAACATCCCATCATTTATTTCTGGAATGCAATTTTGCAAAGAAGGTTTGGAAATCAATATTTGCAGAATTATGGTCTAAAATCCAATGGTCGTCCTAATGCAAAACTTTTATTGGAAAATGGGGAAATCACTATCGGGGATCCTTCTCTGGAAAAATGATTTTTCAAAGAGTATGGAAGGAAACACCTAAATTTGTTTGTTGGCAAATATGGTTAGCCAGAAATAGAAATATTTTTAAAGATCAAAACATGAATCCTGGAGTCATAGCTTCTCATGTCGTGGGGCAGTTAGCACAATTCTTCAATTCCAAAAGAATAAGAATGGTAGTACCACAGATGCTAAGCCAAGACAAAGAGAGATGGATGAATAGGATTAATGTGCTATGCTCAATAAGGGACAAACCCAATCTCAAATCAGACTGGCATCTTCATTCTCCCTCTTTAGATTTACAAGCTTGGCTCTCTTCTCAATTCATGTATACCTTATGTTTCGATGGATATTCTAAAGGCAACCCCGGGGAGGCAGGTGCGGGAGGGGTGCTCTTTGACCCTAGAGGAAATCAATTAATGGAGTTCTCTTGGAATCTAGGTTCCACTACCAATAACAAAGAAGAAGCATACGCTATGTATATGGGCATACAATTGGCAAAGAAAAGAAAAATCACTGAGCTTAATATAGTTGGTGATTCTAAAAACACAATTCATTATTTTATCAAGGCCTCCTCACCAAAAGAAACAAGTCTAGATAATCTTGTGGACCGCATTAGAAAATATTTGCAGGGACTTCAGGCACATTTTTTTAACATCCTCCGTCACCATAACGGTTGCGGATTCCTTAGCAAAAAAAGCTATTGGGCTAACTCCTGGTCATATGGGGGTGAATGGCACGATGTTGGTAGTTCCCCCTCCATAAAATTTGAAATGACCAAGTGTGAAAGTTGGTTCAGGCACATGGTACGTCCTCCTCAACGTGTGGAAGGGACAGGCGTAGTTTTTATATCGTCTAACTCCTTCCGAAGACTAGGAACAATCATTCCAAATCTGAAATGTTATCAGTCAGCGCGTGGTGAGATCATTCATAGGATGGAGTTTGTTCAGGGGAAGCTTGCGAATACACTGGTCATGATGGCTCTGGCGCAAGGGAGAGGTATGTTCATCATAGTGGAAGGTGGCGAGGAGGGCGAAGTACGTCTCTTTAGCCAAATTAAGGAGGATTTCGTCAGCAATACCCGGGAGATGCATGGCCAACTTGTGAAGGTTATCTCAGGGATGGATAATCAGGCATGTGTTGGAAGCAAAATTATAAATGCAATTGGGAATAAGGTTTTCCATGACCTTTATAAAATTTGGATCTAGAGTCTGTGTTGGAAGCGTCTAGGTCGCTTGTCCTTTGATAAGTCTGGCCCAGCTGAGAAAACTCGAGAATTTTCAACAAATTTGGATTCTGTAATTGGTGGCTTTAATCTAGTGCGTGCCCCTGAAGAAGGAAATCCAGGCTCTGGCAGAAACTCTGCAGAATCTTCAGAGAGGTTGCTCAAGCTTCAGGAATACCCAATTCTCAGTATCCAAGTTCGTTCTCTACGAATTCTTCTGGACAAGAAAGAAAGTATGGACAACAGGGAGTGGACAGACAATGTGGATGAGGAATTGGAGGCTAGCAATGAGGAAAGGCATAGATTGACTCTCAAAGTTAATTCCCTTAGTTCTATAGCAACATTTACACTTGATACTCTTAATCAGCATCGTGTTCTCATCGGTCTACTTCGGGATGAAGTAGATTTCTTGCGTCGCTAACTTGTTTCTCTTCAAGAACAGACAACACAGAAGAATGAGGATCCTAGTAATTCAAACTCGGTTGTAGGGCCAGCAGAAGTGGGAATTCTACCGAACCTGAATGCGCCAGTGGAAGTCAAGGAGGAACAAGAACAATCAGAGAAAGCTCCTGAATCAGCAAAAATGTGAATCATAGCTAGTGTATGTTTTAATACCCAGTATGTAATAATTTTTTTGTCGAATCTATGTAGCTAAAATCAGCAGTAGTAGTAAGAATGGGACAAGGATAGAAGGCAAAAAAACAATAGGCTGAAAGAAGCTCTGTTAGAGCTAGAATTATGTAATTTTGAAGACTCTTTATGCTTTTGGTGGCTCTGCCACGCCTTTTTTCATATTAATCTAAATCCACCAGTTCTTGTGAAAAAATAGTTATATTTATTATTTTATTCACATCGGCTCCCATTTTCAACGGTTACCTCTTGACTTTCAACCTTTAAATCTACTCTTGAGCATACTCTTTTCTAACTCATTCAGCTTCTTTTGTCCATGATAATGGGTGGAGTGTCCACTTGAAACGTTGGGCGTTTCAAAACTATCCACACAGTTTATTTCCAGAAATTTCTATAGCAATCAAGACATAAGAATTTAATGGATGGCATCATATTGCAACTTCAAAAGGAGAAGGAAGAAAAGACTCAAGGCCACTAGAAAATATGGAAAAATTTGAGCTCCATCTTGAAGATGTACATGTCAAACATGAGGGTATTATCATAAAAGCTAGAGTAATCAAAGACCAAGCACAAAGGATAGAGAATTCCATTGTCTCTGAAAAGAAGACTGGTGATATGGGTGTGAAGAATGAAAGAAAACAATCAAAGGTGAAAACACATTGACACCCTCATTTCCAAGAAAGTTTTCAAGAAATACAAGAAGATATACATCATCATTACCAAGGAAGAATATGGAATAATCAGCAATATTCATGAAATAGGGCATCAAAGAACCATTATTTGACAGGATATTATCAGAGACTTGCAACTACAACAAATTGGAGAAGTTACAACAACAACAAATGGAATCAAGGAAATAAAATAATGAAACAACCAACTATCAAGCTAAGTCACCTAACACGAGACATGGAGGACATGGAAATATGAGTGTCCAAGATGTGACATGGCGACCCCAAAAATAGGACATGAAGGACATGTTTATATATATATATATATATATACACATGTGTGTGTGTGAAAAAAAATTGAAAATTACACATACAAAAATGAAATATAGACATAAAGATTCATATTTTGTTAGAAACTAGAAGATTTACATGATACAAAACATGTAACATAATGCATTGTAACATCAATGATGATCAAATGACAAACACTGAACACACGATAAATTAGAGCCATAAGTTGCAGCATTCTCAATCTCATTAAGTCATCCAAATCAAAATGTATTACAATGTAGATAGATATTGAGTTAGAGTCAATGAACTCTGATACTATAGGTGGGAATACCAATGGAAAATACAAAATAGCCATAGGGTAGATACTAGAACCATAGATGGAAGAATCTCATAGCACATGAGTCATGACTGTCAGTAGTCCTCCATGTCATAATCATCAAGATCAGCGTCATCACCATTGCTCTCTCCTCCATCCTCCTCCTCTATATCCAATGCAATCTGTGCATCTGTTGATGTGGAGGATGAACCCTCAAGAGGATCACCATCATCAAAAGTGATCGGCTCTAGCACTAGTTCATTAAGATCCAAGTTGGCTAATGCCAACTCAACACTGTTGTCCAAACCCATATCATCAGAAAACACATCCCACATCTTTGTCTTTCCCTTCAACCACTCTTCTCTCTGCCTTTAAATAAGACGGAGGTTGGTGTGCACATACACCACTAAGTCACCCAACATGATGACAAAGAGAAGAGTTCAACAAAAGATTTTATACTTGAGTGAAGGGTACATTTTTACTAGGGTCATGACAGAAAAGTTCAGCAATCAATGCCACCAACATCGAGGTACATAAAGGGCTTGGTGCTCTTGATTAAATGCCAGTTCCATACGCTCATACATGATAGAATCCAGTGGAAACATTGCAATCCTACCAATCTTGAAATCATGAAAACCGTTAAGTCTGTTGAATTTTGAATGGGACCTAAAATTCTACATTCTCCATATGAAGTCCAATGAGGTTGGAACCACTCTCAAACATCTAGAAACAATTAATGGTAATGTTAAAAATTTAAGTAAAAGGATGAACAAATGTTCATCCTTACTTTGAGAATTTAATATTACCATTAATTACTACGGTGGGTGAAATGGAGGGGGTGGGGACCTCTTTAAATAGCATTAGTAAGGCAAAATAACCCTCATCTTAACACTGAAACACCTCACAACTTCAACTAGCATAAGAAAACATGAGCCCAGGTCCTTTTCTATGCAGGACACTGTCCTATTTTCAGAATACGTTGAGGGCACATGTTTGGCACATGTCCTATAAATAGGACATGTGCTAAACACATACCCTCAGTGTGTCGTGTTCGACACGTAGGATACGCAACACGGGGGGTTGGACGTGTTCGATGACTTGGCTATCAAGGATTCAAACCGAAAATAATTGAATTTGGATGGTTGGATCGTCATCAATCGCAACAAAAAAGAATATAAGGAAATTGTATTACTTTGTTTTATCACATGTAAAGCCCTTAACTGCAAAGCTTAGATTTTTGAAAGAGGGTATTGGTATCCCATATCATAGGGATAACTAAAGAAATTATGTCTCGAGGCCCACAGGTCCTAGACATGGAGTACCGAGAGCCATATGACTTGAGCTTGGCCCTGGAGGGCCCATCTTTTCTTCAGCGCCTCCATCTATCAGCTAGCAGCAGCATCATCCATCCCATCGACCTAGTTCTGAAGTAGCGATGGGTCTTGCCCCATGAGGTAATGAGTCCGAGTATCATGGTATGTGTCCCTCTGATTCTCAAAACATTTGAATATGTGCATTGAATTCTCTTTTGTTTCATGACGTTTGCTTGGAAATTACGCCCTTTGACTTGTCCATACCTGGGGGGGATGATAGAGTGCCCTAGTAAGTTGGTTCCCTTAGGGATGAGTTGCCACAGGGTGGGTCTATGAAAGGTCATTGTCCATTCCTTCCATACTTACCACTTTTCATCATTATCCCTCTCATCTATCCCCTACATTGGTTCGGGCATTGGGTTTGCCAAGCTAGTAAGGGTTGTACCTTGCCTTGTGGGAAGAAGGGGCTAAAGGCCCAGAGGGTAAGAGTAGCTGGAAAAAGTTAAAAGCCAAGATGAAACCTTAAGATGCTTCTCCCAGGGATTCCCGAGAAAGCAATAAAGGGATTCTCAGCATGAAAAGGGGACCCGTCAAATAAAATAAAACTCAAGGCTTAGTTGATGGATAGGAGGTCTCATCATGAGCCAGCCTTCTCATTTCCGTGAAATGCTTGTGGGTAACGTTGTCACCACTGATCACCATGCCAGGACAATGTCCTCCAACTATTCTCTTGAAAGAAAAAAGCAATGAGACAAAGAGTAAAAAGGCATTGAATGGGCTAGGAAACAATGGCATCCATGACAAGGTGCATCTCGCCCTCTACAGAGGCACCCACAGGTAAGACCTACATTTCCCTGTTATCACCGCACCCCTTGCCCAAACATCCCCTACACCATCTCATGCATTTACATGACCTAGATTGGTCTTCACCTGGAAAAACCCCACATCTGAGGAGGATTAGCCCAATAGGACATCCTAAGACCCTCCCCAAACCTGGCTTGTTAAATAGCATAACGTTTTTGAGAATTTGTCTGGGTAAAGGGGGGTTTGATGCACATGTTTGGGTAACTTGATTATTATATGTGATTGACATTGCTATGATCCCTGTGACTTATGAGCCCATGGAGAGCATACTTGTCGTTGTTGCAGGACCATGCCCGACAGACATATGGGGAGATGATTAGTTCGGACCTCCATGGAGCTAAAATCCCACCAGATGGATGTTGTGACCCCAGCCAGGGGCAGAGGGATACCAGAGGCTTGAACCAGAGAAAAAGGAGGACGTTCCACCAGAGGCACTTTGGCAGGACTGGACCTAGGGGGGTCTTGCCCGCCCACCATAACGTTGACCCTTGAAGGCCCCTGACGTCATCATTTTGAGCCTTGACGTCATCCAATTAGGGTTTTGCAATCAGGAATGCTTGGCTGGCACGTGTGGAAGCTTCTGAGGCCTTTTGAGGCCTAATGTTTCACTTTGGAGGCCTAGCGTTCCAAGAAGGGACCTAACATCACCCTAGGAGGGGCATGACGTCATCCCTAAAAGACAAATTAGGGTTTTAATTGTCATTCTTATGTAAAACTGGATTTTTGATGTAAACTGGCCATGTCAGCCTTTTTTGACCTAGAATGTGATTAAAGATCACTTGTATTGTATAAATAGAGAGTTAAGACTCATTTTTTCATGATCTTTCACTCACACAAGTGTGAGGTCTGAAATTCGGCCCTCTTTAAGGGTTATTGGCTGAAACTAGTGATGCGCACTTCTTGAAGGAGGCAAATCTTGGTGCTTTTTGACTATTTTCTTGTGGAGGATCTTCAACTAGGGTGATTTGCTAGATTATTCTTGGTGAAGTAAGTCGAAATTCTGCATTTCTTTATTGTGAATGAATGCTATGGTTATTTTTTACTTGTTTCATGTCTAAGATTATGAAATTGCTCGCTTGAAACCCTAGGGGAATGACATGTGTTATCATCTTTTTCCCTATAATCTTTCATATGTTAAAATCTCTTGAAAGGCACCTAATTTGAAGGAAATATTAGAGCCCTACCATTGTAGCACTCTAGTAACCTTACTTTCTTTGCCAATTGCATAATTTATTACATTTTGTTCAAGGAAAGAGAAAATCGCTAGGGCCTAACCCTTGTTACTTTCTAGCAATTTTCTCTTGTAATAGGATTTTTGAGGCCTTGGGATACCAACACCTCTTTTGTCCTCTCCATCCCTTAACATATTATTATCATTTGCTACATTTCCTTTAAGATTTTGATGCTGCCATTAGTGACTCCATTAACCCTAGAAAGGCACTAGACTACCTCTTACAAGTGGTGATTGAGCAAACAAACACTTAAACTCTTATCTTTGAACCCTTACTAACTTTTTCAACCCTAGATTAGACTAATTCCTAAGCTAACCTGTTGTTGTAGCAAAACATTGCTACAGCCATATAAACTTGCATTAATTTGGCACATTTACCTACATAACTCATACTAGAACCAATCAAAATTTAATTGTGATAATTGCTAGTGAATCTACTAGGTAAGTGCTAGTTTGTGTATGTTTTCTTGCACTTTTGACCATTTAAACTCGCTGCTGTTACAAAAGACAGCTACAGCCATCTAACTGCAGCAAAATCTCTGCAAAATTGTCATTAAAAGCTAGCCTATCATTGCTAATTTTGCTTGTGACAATTTACTGTCAATTTGCCTAGTTAAAGTCACTTCTTATTGTCTTTTTCAAGCAATTTCAAGGCTTGAATCTTGTGGCTGTTGTAAGATATTAGTTGCTGTTATAAATTGATGCATAGCTGCAAATTCAAAATCAGGTAGCTTATTTTATGAAGGTTTATTGTCTTATGAAGTACTAACAATCATCTGGTACCTGGAAAGTGCCCTGTTTGTCTTGTTGTCTTGTTCTAGGCAGGTACACAATACTTTTCATTTGCTTCATCCTTACGACATAAAAGAAACCTCTGATTAGAGTGATCAGTGAGAGGGAAAGGGTTTCCTTGTGACTATTTTCCTTAGCCTTCTCAAACCCCCCAAGTTACCGGGGACGTCTGCCCTAGGGTAGCTTAAACATACTCCTAAATAGAAAGGGATCTCTTATTAAGGTGGCAATGATAGGTTATTCCTAGTTACGCCAATTTTGTACCCACTTTCCTTGGGCTTTTGGGGCAAGTACAAATTGCGCGATAACATTTTGGCGCCATTGTCGAGGATCATCGAGTCAATTTTCCTCAAACAACACTTTTTTGGTAAGCCTTTATTCAAAAGCCTTTACTTCACAAAGCTTACCTAGAGACTCCACTGAGGGTGATTCCTTCTTTTCTCTTTGATGATCCCTAGAAGGATTATCTGGCGACTCCATTGAGGGTGATCCCCTCACCTTTTTTGATAATCTCCTGAAGATTGTCTAGCGACACCACCAATGACAACTTGTAGCGGACGTCATTATACATTCTATCTTCCTCATATCCCTGTCATCCTTGTAGCTTCTCCTAAATGGTCTCTTGAAGAACTTTTTGGTCATTTGGACCTAGCTAGTATCCAAGGGGGATTACATGATCTCCCGGAAGAAGCCGACTCCTGGATACCCAAATTCCCGAGAGAAGTAGGATCTTATGGCAACACACATTGGACTAAATTTTGTGAGGGTTATGAATTCCATCAATCTGGAGAAGAACATCCTGACACGTTTATGAGACTTTTCTTGAACTCACTCATCGGGAATGCCAGGAATTGGATTAACACACTCCCAGGTGGAAGCCTCAAAACACCTGAACATTTGGAACACGCTTTCATGAGGAGATGGGGTAAGGTAGAAAGTATGGCCTCTATTTATTCTCAATACCTCAAAATTTGCAAGCAAAGTGACGAATATGTTAGGGAATTCAATGATAGGTTCAACACTCTCATTAGCAAACTTGAGCCCAACTTTCACCAATAGAGCATTATTCTCCAACACTATCTAAACTCCTTAGAAGGAAGATTACAATTTACCCTCAAGAACCGATTTCCTACAAGCCTAGAAGAAGCACAAGATGTTGCTTGCCAGATTGAAGAGAATCTTAAGTTTAGCGACTCCATCCATCGGGTCAATTTTTTGAACAATGATGACATTTGGGAGTTGAATAAGGAAAGCATGGGAGGACTAGAGCATGACCTCCCAGAGATTCTAGAGGAAGAAAATAATACTTTCCCTAGGAAATGGAGCACAGGTTTCTCAAACATGAAAGATGCCTTAAATTTTTCAAAACAACATGAACCCTCTAAGGATCTAGGTACCTCTGAAGAAATCACTCAGTTAGAAAGGTGACTATCACAAACCCAAAAGCCTCTTTCTATGAGACTTCCTCAGACAATAAAACCTCATGCTCCAAAAGAACAAATTCGTCCTAACACTTTGAACCTACAAAATATTGCAAGACAAGAAGATGATCCTAGGTCCTTATCATGTAAAGACTCCCATTTTGAACATTATCACCCAAAGGCTACTCATGAGAAATCTAATTATGTAGATTCCATATTTACCTTGTTCACGCCAGATCAAAACCAAGAAAATCAAGACATGAGGAAGCCTAGGATTGAATACTTGGGCCAAACAAGTAAGGACTCAAGGGTAAAGTTTGAAGAGCCCCAGGTGTATGCTGGCAATCTACCCCAACATTTCCCAAAACCTAGCAACGATAGGACCAACCTAAGCACTAGTATGGCCTATATCTTATAAAAAGTCAAAAGGATTCGTGGAATGTTGGAAATCCCTTATTTGACAAAACAAACCCCAGATGACCAGATTTCGTTCGAAGAAACTTCCACACTATTACAAACTAGTCATTTGGAGCAAAATGAGCAAACACCCTTTCTCACTTCCTTGCTAATAGATGATTTATATCTTCACAATTGCATGCTTGACTCCAAGTCATCTGTCAATATGATGAGTTTGAAGGTTATGAACAATTGGGGTTGGAAGTTACAAGGCCTTATACCGACGTTCATAGATTTGAGTCAAGGGGGATCAAGGTCTACGGCTTGATGGAAGGTCTTCAAGTGCACCTTGTTGACTACCCTGATTTCCCCATCATAATGGATGTTGTTGTTGTCGATATAACTGACACTTGGGGAATGATACTATCTAAGTAATGGGCTACTACTTTGGGCGGAAGTCTACAGATGGACTTGTCCTACGCAACTATCCCGTCAGGGACCAAGATTGCATCACCTTGCATAACAAGCCAAAGAGAATGGAACACACCGAAAGGTGTAATCATGGACATAGTGACTACAACTCCGTAGATCCATGCTTATTTCAAGATTGGACCACTCTTCCCTTGGTAGAAGAAGACAATATTAATGAGATAACATGCACCAAGGGAAAGGGTGACCAGAATCTTCCTAGCAATCACAAGGACAACATTACACAAGGTAGTGACAAGACGTTACATTTGCACAAAACATACATAACGGGTAGTGCTTTGATAGGACCCCACCCCGTCATTCTGGAGCAAGAAAGAGATACAAGTTGGGGTGATTATCCTGACGATGCCTCTGACCTTTCTAAAGACTGGGATGACTATTTTTCTACACAAGAAGATGACAATTTGATAAGGTTTAGAAGGAAAGGAGTTGGCTTCATCAAATGGAAAGGGGATGATGAACATTCGTTAACTGAGCCAAACCAAGAAGACATACTAATTACAGAACCCCACCCCCCTCCCTCGACACAATACACCGAAGTACAAGAAGAAGTTGATTATGAAGGAGGGGACTACAAGTAAGGAAATTTGGTTTTAGAGTGGGATACAAAGATGGGAGAGCCTGACAATATTAAGGGATGCACAAAGTTTTGTCTTGGACCTTTTAGAGTCGGAATGAAGTCAGTCAATAATGCCTACTATCTATCCACATTGGAAGGAAGAAGACATCCATTACCGATTAGTGGACACCTCCTCAAACCCCATCAAGGGGCAAAGACTTGACTTCACAGGGAAGTAAAGGTAAGTAGGTAGGCATTTGCATTCATTGTATATACCATCTACATATCATGCTAGAGTAGTTGTATTTCCATTTGTATATATGATTGCTTACTTGTATTTTGTTTTATCATATATGATTCGGGGGTGATATCCCCACCCCAAGAGATTACTAATCATTTTTTGTTGAGATCTAGCAGGTCACAGGTCATGCCAAAGATGTTGAGGTTCTCATGTGCTCTACGGTGAGCACATGTCCCCGAGTTGGAGCCAGATGTTATCCCCTATCCTAGGGATAACTAAGGAGATTATGTCTCGAGGCCCACAGGTCCTAAACATGGAGTACCGAGAGCCATATGACTTGAGCTTGGCCCTGGAGGGCCCATCTTTTCTTCAATGCCTCCCATCTATCAGCTACCAGCAGCAGTATCCATCCCATCGGCCTGGTTCTGAAGTAGCAATGGGTCTTGCTCCATGAGGTAATGAGTCCGGGTATCATGGTATGTGTCACTCTGATTCTTGAAACATTTGAATATGTGCATTGAATTCCCTTTTGTTTCATGACATTTGCTTGGAAATTACGCCCTTTGACTTGTCCATACCTTGGGGGGATGACAGAGTGCCCTAGTAAGTTGGTTCCCTTAGGGATGAGTTGCCACTGGGTGGGTCTATGAAAGGTCATCGTCCATTCCTTCCATACTTACCACTTTTC
>JZKD02S1047522.1:18615-28759 GCA_000966675.3 Picea glauca | reverse complement strand
TTTGTTTCATTCAGCCATCATTGACTTCGTCAATAATAGCATTGATCTATTGCTCACATATGTATTGAAAGATAGTCATTGATTTAATGAAGTACTAACCCACTGCAAAGCACATATTCTAGTTGTATTTGTCTTGTCTCGCAAACAGGTGCATCTTCAGTGGACATTTCCTTTTGACTATCTCTTTCGGGCAGCAATCTGTGAAAGGGAATCACTTACCTTGATCCGTTATACCTTTGGCCCTCCTTTAACCCAGATTGCTAAGGGACGTCTCCCTTGGATTAGCCCTCCTAAACAGAAAGAGCCCCCCATCGAGGTGACAGTGGGTGGGGAAGCTCCTATTACGCCGGTTTCAAGCCCTGACTCAAGCCCTTTAGACCTTTCCTACAAACCGAGCGATAACAGGCTTCTCAGCAAGAAAAGGGGACCCGCCAAATAAAATAAAACTCAAGGCCTAGTTGGTGGATAGGAGGTCTCATCATAAGCAGGCCTATTAGGTCCATGGGCATGTAGCAGTATGACACTACTATTCATCTAGTCACCAAACCAGGGTAGTGGCTCTTGGTGGCATAGCCAAGAAAAAGGGGGTCTCATCACGAGCCAATCTTCTCATTTCCATGAAATGTTTGTGGGTAACGTTGTCACCACTAGTCACCACACCAGGATAATGTCCTCCAACTATTCTCTTGAAAAAAATAACAATGAGACAAAGAGTAAAAAGGCATTGAATGGGCTAGGAAACAATGGAATCCATGACAAGGTGCAACTCGCCCTCTATAGAGGCACCCACAGGTAAGACCTACATTTCCTTGTTATCACTGCACCCCTTGCCCAAACATCCCCTACACCACCTCATGCATTTACATGACCTAGATTGGGCTTCACCTAGAAACACCCCACCTGAGGAGGATTAGCCCAATAGGATATCCTGAGACCCTCCCCAAACCTGGCTTGTCAAATACCATAACGTCTTTGAGCATTTTGTTGATTAAAGGGGGGTTTGATGCACATGTTTGGGTAACTTGATTATTAGATGTGATTAACATTGCTATGATCCCTGTGACTTATGAGCCCATGGAGGGCATACTTGTCGTTGTTGCAAGACCATGCCCGACAAATAGGTACATATGGGGAGATGATTAGTTCGGACCTCCATGGGGCTAAAATCCCACCAGATGGATGTTGTGACCCCAGCCAGGGGTAGAGGGATACCAGAGGCTTGCACCAGAGAAAAAGGAGGACGTTCCACGAGAGGCACTTTAGCAAGCCTAGACCTAGGGGGGTATTTCCCTCCCACCATGACGTTGACCCTTGAAGGCCCATGACATCATCATTTTGAGCCTTGACGTCGTCCAGTTAGGGTTTTGGCATGAGGATAGCTTGGTTGGCACGTGTGGCAGCTTCTAAGGCCTTTTGAGGCCTAATGTTTTACTTTGGCGGCCTAGCGTTCCAAGAAGGGGCCTAACGTCACCCTAGGAGGGGCATGATGTCATCCCTAAAAGACAAATTAGGGTTTTAATTGTCATTTTTATGTAAAACTCGTTTTTTTATGTAAACTGGCCATGTCGACCTTTTTTGACCTAAAATGTAATTAAAGGTCACTTGTATTGTATAAATAGAGAGTTAAGACTCTCATTTTTTCATAATCTTTCACTCACACAAGTGTGAGGTCTGAAATTCGGCCCTCTTTAAGGGTTATTGTCTGAAACTAGTGATGCACACTTCTTAAAGGAGGCAATTTTTGGTGTTTTTTGGCTATTTTCTTGTGGAGGATCTTCAACTAGGGTGATTTGCTAGATTATTCTTGGTGAAGTAAGCAGAAATTCTGCATTTCTTTATTGTGAATGAATGCTATGGTTATTTTTTACTTGTTTCATGTCTAAGATTATGAAATTGCTAGCTTGAAACCCTAGGGCATGTGTTATCATCATTTTCCCTATAATCTTCTATATGTTAAAATCTCTTTAAAGGCACCTAATTTGAAGTAAATATTAGAGCCCTGCCATTGTAGCACTCTAGTAACCTTACTTCCTTTGCCAATTAAATAATTTATTACATTTTGTTCAAGGAAAGAGAAAATCGCTAGGGCCTAACCTTTGTTACTTTCTAACAATTTTCTCTTGGAAAAGGATTTTTGAGGCCTTGGGATACCAACACCTCTTTTGTCCTCTCCATCCCTTAACATATTATTATCATTTGCTACATTTCCTTTAAGAATTTTCTTCTGCCATTAGTGACTCCATTAACCCTAGAAAGGCACTAGACTACCTCTTACAAGTGGTGATTGAGCAAACAAACACTTAAACTCTTATCTTTGAACCCTTTACTAACTTTTTATAACCCTAGATTAGACTAATTCCTAAGCTAACTTGCTGCTGTAGCAAAACATTGCTACAGCCATATAAACTTGCATTAATTTGGCACATTTACCTACATAACTCATACTAGAACCAATCAAAATCTAATTGTGATAATTGCTAGTGAATCTACTAGGTAAGTGCTAGTTTGTGTATAGTTTTATTGCACTTTTTACCATTTAAACTCGCTGCTGTTACAAAAGCTAGCTATAGCCATCTAACTGCAGCAAAATCTCTGCAAAAGTGCCATTAAAAGCTAGCCTATCATTGCTAATTTTGCTTGTGACAATTTACTATCAATTTGCCTAGTTAAAGTCACTTTTTATTGTCTTTTTCAAGCAATTTCAAGGCTTGAATCTTGTGGCTGTTGTAAGATATTAATTGATGTTATAAATTGATGCATAGCTACAATATCACAAACAGCTAGCTTATTTTACGAAGGTTTATTGTCTTATGAAGTACTAACAATCATTTGGTACCTGGAAAGTGCCATGTTTGCCTTGTTGTCTTGTTCTGGGCAGGTACACAATACTTTTCATTTGCTTCATCCTTAAGACATAAAAGAAACCTCTGATTAGAGTGATTTGTGAGAGGGAAAGGGTTTCCTTGTGACTATTTGCCTTATCCTTCTCAAAACCCCCAGGTCATCGGGGATGTCTCCCCTGGGGTAGCTTTAACATACTCCTAAATAGAAAGGGATCTCCTATTAAGGTGACAGTGATAGGTTATTCCCAGTTACGCCAATTTTGTACCCACTTGCCTTGGGATTTTGGGGCAAGTACAAATTGCACGATAAATCATAACAGGTACTATGAATAAAGGGCCCATATGTGCATGAGTAAGTATAAGTATATATAGAAATCAATGTAGTCATTATTTAGATATTAACATGTGATTTGGATGTATGATGAATGTATTGGGATAATTGGAGGAGGTTCTCTGATTATTTAAAGGAGTTAATGCATAACTCATCTCTATTATCTCTTTTGGAGTTGTGCTCCACGCTCACAACTTGCATACATTGTATGTACTCTTTCTTATGATATCTTAAGCGTTTAGTACATATCATACCAAATGTTATTGTAGCGAACCACTAATAAAGATAAATACATGATATAAATATAAATAATTAATTAATAATGAAAAGACACATTATAATGAAGAGACACCTTAATCAAAGGACTTGTCCTTTCATTAAGGTGTCTCTTCATTATAACGTGTCTTTTCATTATTAAATATTTATTTATATTTATGTTTATTACAATTATGTACCAAACCCTTAAATTAAAAGGATAAACCATGGTACACACAATGTACACAATATGTGAGTGTGGAGCAAAACTCCAAAAGTGATAATAGATGAGTTACACAATAACTCCTTAAAGAACAGAGCCTACTCCAGATATCCCAATACATTCATATATCCAAATCACATGTTCATATCTCAATAATGACTACATTGATCTCTATATATACCTATTCGTATTCATGCACATGTGGGCCCTTTATTAGGCCAACCCCTATTACATATACAATTACCCCAATACGTATACATTTAACCCCATATGTGGCCCCCTCCCGGTCATATCATCGCACCAAGGGGCACCCTTTCCTAATAGAGTGATGAAGCATAATACATAGAGACAAAGAGTTATTCAATGAAACAAAGGCCGAGGAATAGGAAAAATGAGTGTTCACCATCCCCACACACCTTGGACCAAATCCCAGACACGTCAACATCTCAATGATGAAGGACTAGTTAATGCAATCATATGCTTTGTCAAAGTCGATATTTGAGAAGAGATCTTGTTGATCAATCTCCCTGGCCCACTCCATCAACTCCCATGTAGAGATCATTGTATACAAAATGAAACGCCCTTGCACAACCCCTATTATTTTCCTCTCAGCAATCTTCCTGGCAACATCATGCACCCACAGAGCAACTGCCTCAGTCATAATCTTGTAGGAAACACTCAGTAAGGTGATAGGATACCACCCTCCTACAAACGGACCCAATTCCATATCATTTCCAAAAGGAGATAAATTTTGGCTACACCTTGACAAGACAAGGCTCTAAAATAGGAACACCACAAGCTCAAACCTATTTGATATATACCTTACACTATTTTGTAAGTTGTGGACCCTAATGATTTCACTTTGATGTACTAACAAACCTTGGCATTCATAATGTTGCTTCACATCGCCAATATAGAACTCTAAGACTTTTAACTTGGCAGAAGAGGTACAAGTGCTTCATCTATAACGTGACATTCCATACCTCAATCCCCACTCTTAGAGGATATACTATTCGATAACCAAACTAGAACCACTTGAAGTAAGCATATAACAACATATTTGGTTGCCTGAAAAGGAACTCAACCATCTCATGCTCAATAGATTTCTTAGTCGAGATATGAGAAATAATTTTCCCATCTAAAGCAGAAATTGAAAACATTTTCTTCTTGTGTGGAGAGGAAATGATGAGTACATATTCATAAGCACTCCTCACTATAAATATTATTGTATGTTTATTTGTATTTACTATTTTGTATCATGTCCAGAATTTGACATCACCCCTATGATCAAGGCATGAGTACAGTTAAGTGGAAAATTCTAAGTTGTAACCAATTGTATAACCTCTTCATCTCCTTCCACCCCTCTTCTCAGGCTTTATTCCCCTGCTAACCATTACTTTCTCAAGCACCGACCAACATTTTCTTCACGTCCCCACAACCTCTCCAACTACTTCAGTTGCCCCTCTGTGCTTCCATGATCCTCAATACTCCATCGCATCACTTCAGTTTCTCTCTTGATCTCCAAAACTTTGTTCAGCCACCATTTATCAGTTATTGTGCCACTTCTCAAAGCTTGATCTTTCTTCCATTCTACATCATCTAAGGTTCATTGAGAATACTTTTCTTGGATGCTCAAGAACAAATTTTGGTATGTCGTTTTTCTTCAGCTAGAAGATCCGTTCAACTTTTCTCACCCTGCTCCACCTCTAGTGAATATCAAATTGGTAGAATTTCATCAGCAATACATCAATAATTACCCTTGGCATTGATTTAAAATGTAGGAAATAAATAACATCATCAAGAAAACAATTGTGAATACTTTCATTCCAAATAAAAACAAAAGAGAATGTAAAGTGTATAATTACTAATTGAGAAATCTTTTACATTTAGCAAAAACAAAAGGCATATACTTACTTGATGGTCCAAGCGGCTCCCATCAAATGGAACTTGCAACCGCAATTGAAGTTTCCGTAATCTTTCTTCCTGAAATGTAATAGCAATATTAGCTTTTAATTATGGAAATGACTTTAATATTTTTCACCACTAAATAAACTTACAACAGGTCATTCCAGCTGGAAGTTTCAAGTATAAATTACCAAGTATTTCATGTTTTCCTAGATTTCAAACACTCAACCCACTCGTTGCTTCTTCTTACAAGAATCACTAAGTGCAGATAAGAAAACATATAAAGGTACTAGAATTTCAAATACAACTTTTAGCACAACAAAAGCAAATTAAAAACTTCAAACCTGAACTATATAAATAAAGTAGCGAGATTATAGATATATAATAAGCCACTAATGATATTGTTTGTAATTACAAACTTTGATGATAATATTGACAATGCAAGATATATTTTATATTTGAGGAAAATGTCTCTTCATGATAGTAAAAGAAACCCCTATAGATTCTAATTATCAAAACCTTAGAAGAAAATAAAACCATATATACCATGACAAAATGGATAGAAACCATCATCAGCTTAAAGAAGTGGCATCAAAAAAACTTGTTTATACATTTAAATTTTAACTATTTTCTCATTTCAAGTATGTGAAAGGGTCTGCAATGTGCAATACCATCATTTCAAACATGTGGAAAAGTTTGCATTATCATTATGAACACGAACTCTATTCCTTATGGACTATAGATTCTCATTCAATCCAATCCATTGTATAAAGTTTAAGCTCTTAAAAAACGAAAGGGCTTCTTGTCAAAAAAACAAAAACAAAGCATAACTCAAATAAAGAAAAAACAAAAAAAGTATAACAATGTCCATAAGGGATCAAAAATTGGATTTGGAACCAAGAGAAGTCCAGTTTGACACTTGAGTTATGTCGAGGTCAAAACCCAAGGGGGTAGCGTGGGGTGTGTCTTCATAAAGGGGGATCTCAAATGCCAAAGTTGGCATGTTGGCTAGAGTCATTACCTGCAGATGGTCTTTATCATTATTATCTTTAGCATATAAGGGAGTGAGTGTACAAATCAACATTGGGAAAAACATAAAAGAATTCAATGTATAAATGTAGCACAAAGAACAATTCCCATCCCTGGGGTACATGTCCCCTACATTTCCCCATCCCTAAGGACTTGTGGACTACAAGGGAAAGTAATCATTTGAAAGGAAACATCCCCGATAACACGGAGGACTTTCCCTATATTTAGTTCTCATATGTATCTAGAAGGTATCTTCAAAATCATAAAATTCAAGGGTGTCTTCTCACTGAAAAAAGTACTTGTCCATTTATCTTGCAGTCTTATAAAAATTTCCAATATTATTTGTTATCTCCTAGCCTAGGGATAACTAAGGAGATTATGTCTCGAGGCCCATAGGTCCTAGACATGGAGTACCGAGAGCCAGATCAACTTGAGCATGGCAATAGAGGGCCCATCCTTTTCTTCTTCAACGCCTCCACTTTGTCAGCAACAGCAGCATCCATCACATCGACCTGGTCCTGTAGCAGAAATGGGTCTTCCTCCATGAGGTAATGAGTCCGGGTATCATGGTATGTGTCACTCTAATTCTCAAAACATTTGAATATGTGCATTTAATTCTTTTTGCTTCTAACGTGTGCTTGGACCTTATGCCTTTCCACTTGACCACACCTGGGGGGAATGATAGGATGCCCTAGTAAGCTGGTTCCCATAGGGTTTGAGTTGCCACTGGAGGGATTCATGAAAGGTCATTGTTCGTTCCCACCATACTTACCACTTTTCATCGTTTTCCCGCTCATCCATCCCATACACTGGTCTAGGCATTAGGTTGACCAAACTATCAAAGGGTTGTACCTTACCTTATGGGAAGAAGGGGCTAAAGGCCCAGAGGGTAAAAGTAGTTGGCAAAAGATAAAAGCCAAAAGAATGAAACCTTGAGATGCTTCACCCAGGGATCCCCGAGAAAGCAATAAAAGGCTTCTCAGTCAGAAACAAAGGGACCCATAAAAATAATAAATCAAGACCTAGTTGGAGGATAGGGGGTCTCATCACGAGCCAGCCTATTAGGTCCACGAGCATGTAGCGCTATGACACTACCATTCAGCTGGTCACCACGCCAAGGTAGTGGCTCTTGGTGGCATAGCCAAGAGAAAGGGGGTCTCATCACGAGCCAGCCTTCTCATTTCTGGGAAATGCTTGTGGGTAACATTGTCACCAACGGTCATCACTGAAGATTTTCCAGGTCCTATCAAGTTGCCAACTAGGTTTGTCTTTGACCTCAAGTTGGCTCTAAGTTTTAACTGTCAATGAAGGTATTGCTGTTGTTTTAGGACAGCCAACAGTTTAGGAACTTCTTGCTGATTTGTTATGGTTACATTCACAATTTTAGGTGCTCTAGCATGTAGTTTTAGTCACCAAGGGTTAGCACATGCATACTAAAATAAATGTAACACACCTAGAGATATTTACAGTTGAAAATAAAGCAATTCTACACTCTAACACACATGAAATTGTACACAGGTATTTTTGGTCATGACCCTGGATAAAACCCCCCCGGGGAAAACCAGTTTGGAATATATGTCTATATATGAGGAGAATAGATGGTGGAATACAGCAAGTACAAAATATAGATGAACCTGATACAATAGCAGCTTGATCCAATCTAAAATACAAGTCCAAACCAAGCAAGAGCGCCCTAGGATGGTGCGCCCCACAGAAATGTTGCCAAGACCATTGAAATGAAGCCAAATGCCAATTGGAAGCTCTGAACAGGAAACCCCTCCACAGTACTCTGATACTGAAATGTAGCCTCCCTCTAAAACAGAGCTCACTACAATCCGACAACTCTAAGACCTCCCCACTGCTAATGTGCCCTCCTCCTCAAGTGTGCCCTCCTCATATGTAGAAGATCCTCAGTAAATAAACATGGAACTAAGCCTCCATGAGCCCTCCATGCAAAGAGGCACCCAAGCTTTCCTCTCCCTCTGCCTGAAACCTCATCATCTTGCTCTCTCTCAAACTCTTGGAGTGAACAAATGAGTGAATGGCCTCTCTTTGGCCTCATGCGCCCTCCTTTAGGATGCATAAGGAAACCTAAAAATTGGGTGGATGAGATCATCTCATCTCATCCCTAATCAATGGTTGAGATCACTCAAAAAGAATCTCACTCAAAAACCCACTTTACTTGAGTTTCCATAGTTTCACTTTATGTCTATTAATTCACCGACTTTGTGAATTAATTGTCACTTTAGGCTAAAATGACCAAATTTCACTTTTGACTTAAATCTCCTAAGTCAAAGTGAAATTAGACATAAAGTACATAGTACAAGGTACAAAGTACTTCCCTCATGTGTTTAGAATCTCACAAACACAAGGGGACCACTTTCCAAGGTACCCAAATCTCAACACTCCCTCTTATCGAGGAAAGTGCCTATCACCACCAATATCATCCCTATAATGGACATGGTTGCCTCCTGGCATATACTCGGTGAGTATGGTTGTACCCTGATCAATGAAAGTAGTCTGACACAGATCTGCTCAATCTGTGTGATCTATAGATGGAAGTGTCTCTCCACCTATCCAATATCACCTAGATCTTGGCATCACACCAAAGATCTCCACCTTGGTTTCCCACCAAGGATTTCTACCTCCTAGCATCTCGCCAACGATCACTACTCTTGGCATCTCACCAAGAGTCACTCTCTTGGCATCTCACCAAGAGTCTCCCCCTCTTGGTATCTCACCAAGAGTACCAGGATCTCGGAATCTCACCAAGATCCTCAACTTGGCCTCTCGCCAAGTAGCTTCCACCTGAAGTGGATCTAGAACCTAATCTGCCCGTCTCCATGGTGCCCTGATACTCCTCCTCATCAATCTCTGATGCTCTGAAGCTGTAGCACCAACTCTCTGTCTTCTCGGCAACTCTGAAACAAAAGCTATCCTAGGTGGACCAGTCACCCCCTCTAAAGATGGTGTCCAAGGAAACTGAGTCTGATCTCCCTCTGAATCACTGCTATGAGTCAATCGGTCCTCCTCAACTTTGTCTCCCCATCTAATGATGGATGGTGTAACAGCAAACAAATTAGCCACGAATCCACACTCTCTCGCAAACTGCTCATTGATCTTTATCTCCTCTGCTGTCGTTGTTGACACATCCTGCTACTTCTTCTTCGGACACTGTCCTGCATAGTGACCCATCTCTCCACAAGAAAAGCATCTCACTGTGCTCATGTCTCTCTTCGTCCCACTACTACTCTCTCCTCCCTGTGGTGGGGCCCCAAACTTGGGACCCTATCGACCTCCGGGATCGGTCTTCTTCTTGCCCTTTGTCCAAAGAGCAAGATCTTCATCACTCTGACCTGACTGTTGTTGCTGTTGTCCAGAGGCCTCTACTACAAGTCTAGTCTCCTCCTGGACGAAGTCATCCCACATCCTCTCCCATGTAAGCATAACCTCCCTGGAAACAATGTCGTGAACGAATGGACCCCAAGGTTTGGTAAAGCTATTCAAAGTTGTCCTCACCATAGAGTTGGGGTTCACCACCTCTCCGACGGCTCCAAG
>JZKD02S1047466.1:0-13318 GCA_000966675.3 Picea glauca | reverse complement strand
TCCTCTTCCTCTTCACTTTTTCCCTTTGAAGAATCACCCAAAACTGGTCGCTTCCGTTCCAAGTAATCTTCGTACAAGACTTTCACCATCTCCGGCATAGCAAGGAATGTTTTCCAGAACTCTTTCTCATCTTGAGAAATCCCTTCTTCCGATGCCATCTTCTCGTTCTGAGAAACTCTTTTTCTCAATGCAATTAATGGATTCTATGCAACAAGATCGCCTTCACCACGCTGTAGCTTTTCCCTGGTTAACATGCAAAACTCAAATCCAAACGTCAACTAGCTCTGATACCACTTGATCCGTAGGATCTTTTAATGACTTATGGTTAAGTTTTAATTTTGCATGCGTTAATTAACCATTTGAGAAAACTTAGTGAAAGAATGAGGAAAGAAGAGGAATTATGACAACCATATACATACATGCAGATCTGAAATGAAATAATAGACAGAAAACCATAACATGCAGATTGATAACGGAGTTCGACACAACTTTGCCTACGTCTCCGGGCCTTTGTCTCTGTGGAGGCGGCTTCTTTATTTATGTTCAAAAGCTCAAAATTACATCGCTGCAATGCCAAATGGCTACAACACTGATCTGGTCATGTTCTTCCAGATCTCTAGAACCCTGCAAAGAAAACGACATGCAAAACGGACGTCTGGAGCTCCTAGAAATGGTCCAACAACGTCTCCTCCTCAAAAGATTCTCTGCATCAAAATGGAGTTGGCTTGGTTTCCCTTCAGTATAACTATGCTCTGACTACTCCTATGGCTTCATAGCATCCAAAAACCCCTATCTGGGCTCTTTCAGCACCTCAATCGGTCGAAAAACGAAGAAGTTAGGCCTCCTGGAAGTCTTCCCCTTCAAGCTTGTTGTCTCTGCATCTACAAATTGCACCCCCTCTCCAATGAACCTGACACACACGCAATATAAAGCATGAAAACCCAGCATCGGGCGCAACCATGCCAACGGTGAAAACCGTAGGACGATTAAGGGCGTGCCAGCTTCTAACCGCTTAGCACCTGGGCGTATGAGAATCATGTGACCGCATGCATTGATAAAAGGGCTAAACGGTTGAACTATTCTAACTTCCTGCGCACTTAACTAGGGTCATATGAAATGTCGACATATAACCATGTGCCAAAGTGTTAACCGTTCAAACCACTTCCAAAACCCGCGTGTTGCATAGCAACCACGCACATATATATACAGTGGCCATATGAAATGACTATACGAGCATGGGCCGGGGCTAAGCCCGGCCCGACCCCCGCCCATATGTACAATCATATGATTTTAAAAACAATGCCAACAATTATATGTTAAGTCACATAGTGTGGGCGTATTGGTCGGCGGTCTTTGTTAGAGATTTACGCCTATGGGGAGGTCCAGGGGTCGAACCCCACAGACTCCAATACATTTTAACATATCAACTAATCAACCAATGCCAGGGTGCCACGTGGTAGCCCACGATTGGGCCACGTGGCACCCAATCATTGACCAGAAAACTACCACGTGTTGACACATCATTCGCCTTCAACAACCAACCAGACTCTGCCATGTCACCACCTGACACATCATCATACAGTCATACGGCCCAGCCACATCAGACTGCCGTACTGCCATGTCACCTTGCCACGTCAGCTGCTGACGTCATCCGTGCCACATGTCACCCTTACAGTGGTGACATGTGTCACCTCTGGATTAGTCCAGTTGTTTGCCCGTACGTCCAAATCTGCCTGCCACATGTCACTTCCTGGAGTTGCCACATGTCGCCTCCCAAGGTTTCCACGTCAGTTGTACAGACCGTATGGTCTGCACAGTCAACATGACACGTGGACTGTACAGACTGTACAATCATCCCTTTTTTTACCTGTTTGGCTTTTCAGACAGAACGCGATATCTTCTCCATACGGAGCCTGTTTGACAAAGTAAATATACCACCGGAATCAGGAAGACGAGACAGACGCAATGGCACTAGCTTCATCGCATTCCGAGCACTTTCATTTTTGAGCATTTTTCAAGCCCTGTCAAGCTTTTGGATCTGATTTCGGATCACCCAAGGCCTTAAATTTAACATAAATCATAAATGAGAAAACCCTAAACATCCAAAACACTAACCTTGGAAGATGAAGTGCCAAAAGGTTTGTGGGCCCTGATGAGGGTAGTTGATACGTGAACTTCCCTAGGGCGTAAAATTTTCATATGTTCTCCATTTGGGGCTCTTGATACCTTGTCATAAAGGTAAAGTTGAGAAGTGCACATTCTAAATGACCCAATATATGCCAACAAGATTTGATTGGGCACCACTGCATCAAAAATCCATCATTTAGGGCCTCAAAATCGCCCCGGAAGTTTGGGACCCAAAAAACTGTAGAAAAATTGCCAAAATGGAAATTGTATGTTGAGCTAGTGGAATAGGTGGGTGGCCACTGATGTCCACTTGGATCAATGAACCAAACATGAACCTCATAGTCCTCATGCATACTATTTAATATATACACAATCCATCTAGTCTAAAATGAAACATGTTTAAGACATCAAATAGTAGGTGGATTATTAATTAGATCATAATATCCTAGATCTATAAAGGCATCTTTATTCAAGTAGAAGAAATATTGTAAGATATTTTTTCCCACTCATGGACACCATTCCCAAATGGAGGGAAATTAATTGTAATCTTTCCTGCACCACAACCATTCTTCCTTTTTTGCTGGTAGATCACCAAAACTAGGGAATCATCTTTGTTATCATTCATTTCCAAGCAATATATATAAAGGCTAACCCATACCAATCAACCTTAAGCATAAAAACATATAATTCATAATCCATACATGCATACTAGAGGTCAAGCATCAAGGGGAATTTCATGAGAAATTGAATTTATATATAAGATATTGATAAGGATGGGCTGAGTGAAAGGTTGGACAATAACTTGCTAGAAAGCAATTTTAACCTAGCATTGTATTAAATCTAACAAGATTTAAAACTATGTAAACTAGATAATCCCCGATTTAAAACTAGGTAAACTTCACACTAATCACATTAGTTTTTACTTCAAATCCTTGGAATGCTAAATGAATTATTCTTCAATATGTTTTATAAGACAACACCAATAAAACTAAACACAAAAACCTATATGGTTTTGCAAATGATAAGTTACCATAAATTGTATAGGCATGGTTTCATACTCTATTTTAAACACATGCATATGATTCAAATAATCAAACTCAACACACTAGGGATCTCTCAAGATGCCTATAATATCATAATAAAGAGCAGATTTTCCAACTTCCAACCCTCTTTGTATGCATCCCATATAACATCATACTAGCATCCCATAAAACATCACAATAACATCCCATATAACATCATAATAAAGAGTAGATTTTCCACCTTCCAACCCTCTTTTGTATGCATCGAATTCAAAGGGGAAATGGAAACTGCCCCTCTATCAAACATTTGCATTATCATTTTTACATATAACAACCAACATCCTAGTGTGTCAATAATGTAAAATATGAGTAAGAATGCCTTTACTAATCTACCATGCACATAATAAATAACTATAGTAAAGAAATTTTAAGGAAATTCAAAATTTCTTTTGGTCAAACTAAAAAAGTCCAAACCCATCATATCTTGCACTTAATACCCAATTCCCAATAGACAAAGTCTACTATGATTCATAACAATTTTTGTCAAACTAAAAAAAGTCCAAAATCGTCATGTCGTGTACTTAATTTCCAATGGAAAAAGTCTACTATGATTCATATAACTTGCAAACCATAAGTCAACCATGTTAATGCCATATCATGGCTAAGTGAAACCCTTTATAAACATTGAAAATAATACCCAAAACATCAAAGAGATAAGGTTGAAAATGTTGCCAACAAGGTTGACTTGAGGAAAATAGTAGCAATAAATATTTGGTTTATGGATCTTAACTCACGTTTCTATGGATTTTTTTTTAATAAAGTGAACTTAATCTCCTAATAATAATAATAATAATAATCTACTTTTAAGGTCACGGCTAATCCAGACACCAACTTGGTGTATGAGAACCCCTCCTCCTAGCGATTTGACAGGTAAAGTCTACAGAGGTATACATACCCTACCCCCTCTGGATTTGAACTTGTGACCTTTTAGGAGGAAACACTTATTCTTAACCATTAGGCCCACTCAGGCTGTATAAAAAGGCATTATTATTATTTTGTAAGAAAAAATACTCTAACTCATGTTATAAGAGCTCATTAATAACTTTCTAACTCTTGTTATACGAGCTCACCAATAACTTCTCATTTTATATCTTTCTACTTCTTCTTTCTCTTTCTCTTTCTTCTTTTTCTTTCTCTTAAACAATTATTATTATTATTATTTAAAACATATATATCACTTGAAATTTAACTCATGTACACTCTCGATCCCCATACATTCTACCACCCTCACATTCCCCAATGGAAAGGACAATTATATATAACAATTTTGAAGTGAAAAAGATAAGTGATTAGTATATTTAATGAGATATATGTGATTTCATATATGTTTTTTTTTTTTTTTAATAAAAAAGGCAATTCCTAATATAAATTGTCACATACAAAAAAGCACCTGTCATTAGGTTGCCAACTGTTCCACTGAATTAGCGGAATCTGGGACAGTTTGTAGCCTGTGGTGTCCAAGTCTAAAAATGGAAGTTCGCCATCTTCCCTGCCAAGAGGAAACCAGGGAAGGTGGCAACCTGTAGTATTTACATCATTGTTCAAAAGTGAAACTGGAAGTCAAACTAGATTGGAATTAGAACTAGACATAGGACCAGAATTAAAACAGACATCTAAGCAAGAAATTGTACACCAGAACCATATTGAGCCCAATTCCATGGAATTACCCGTTATCATCAGATGTTGCATTGCTGGGATCTCTGTTCTGAGTCTGTAGGACAAAAGGCCTTGAGCACGTCAGACATTTTTTCCCAACTGGTGCATTGGAAAATTCCTCATACAACATGTTGATGCATTGGTGCATGAGTATGTTGTGGTGGATCTGATCCACCATCTGGCTCCACAACTCGAACACTAAGTCCAGTTGTTCTAGGTGGAAGAAGGGTGGGGGGGAATGCCATGGTTTCAGGACTATCAAGATAGGTGGTGGCACTAGGACCTTGCCACCCTTCACCATCATGCCACCCACAACCTCACCTGTAACATCCTTTGTGCCATCCTGTGTTCCATCCTCCTTCCGAAGTTCCTCGTTCTCCACTGCGGCGTTGGAGAATTCATTGTCACCTAGAAGCAAGGTGTTCGAAGAGTCAAGGTGGAGGAATTCCTATGGGAATTCCTTCTCCACGATACAAGTATGAACCTACTCTGCCTCCTCCATGGTGTTGGTGCAGTGGTGAACCTCAGTGGCTGGTGTAGTGGATTCCACTCAAAAAATTCTTGGGGGTTGCCAATTCTCTGGCATGGTGAAGAGAAGGGATTTCAGAGGGATATGTAAAGGTTCCTCTCGGATCACTTTCTCCACATAAGCCATTGGAGGTGACCTATCCTTCACTCTGATGAGTGCATCCTGAGTGCGCTGAGTGCGGGATATGGAGAGTGCCCTCTCTAACTGCTGCCTCATCCTCTGTCGTGTGACGAATTTGTGCCAAGCAGGGCCATGACACAACCTGCCTCTCTCCCTCAACATCGAGGAGGTGATGTGTATCGCTACCGTGCAAGAGATATTGTGGTGGTTACACCAGAGAAAAAAGCTATTGTCCTGGTGTAGGGAAAAGGTGAAATGGTGCGAGCTAATGCAATGCCGGATAAGAGCATAGAGGAGAGACATGATTTCTCCTACTAACGTCTCCCATCCATTGAACCTCATGGTCATCTTTCTGCTCACGCGAGGGAGCGATCCTTCGTCTCTTGACATGAAGTAATGGTGAGCTCCCATATTTAATGAAGAGGGTGTTATAACCCTAATTTGCACCATACATGCTTACCTGGCATCAGGCCATCTCAGATCCCTTCTTTGCCAACGCATTGTTGAACAACTCTTTAAAAAACCTCTTTTATAAGGGCCCACGTGCCCTACTCCATTACTGTACGCGTGCACATGCTAGCTGACCTAAAACAACCCACCTGGACCAACAAAAGCATGAAAAAAGGAAAGTTGCCAATGGAACACACAGCTTTGGGTGAGTTAACTGAAACTCCCGGCCATGCATGACCAAGGGTTCATCCAAATACCTAGCTTCTTCTAGCCTATAAAAGAAGGGTTAGGGATCCCATTTGGAAGAGGAGAAATAGAGTAAAGAAACTCTGCCCAATTGCACATTCCCATTGTCCCAACCCTTTAGCCATCCTTGTGCAAGAAGAGATACAAAGGAAAGAAGTTGGAGGAAATTTGAAGAGGAGCCCAGGATCATGATTTGTGGAGAAGTGGCCAGTCTCGACATTGTAAGTTGATTCATTAAAGTTAATAATAAAGAAATGATTTTTCCATCCCACTATATGAGTTCTTCATAGTTTAGTAAATATATGTTTGAATCTCTAACCCATTAGTCTGTAGGTAAAATGCATGTGTAGTTTGTTGCATGTTTTGTATGCAGGTCAGCCTTGGGAGGAGAGATGCTAATGAGAGATCAAGCATGAAGAAGGATTGACATCGAACATTCGAAACAAGGTATGTTGGTCTAACCATGTTTTTGCTGAAAAGGAATGGGGTTTAAGTCTGGGGACGAAGGTAGAAAGTAGATTTCTTTTGGTCATATCTGCATGCATAAGATAACCCTATTTGCTAGTCCGTAAGGGGATTTCCCTCATAACAGAATTGGCGACCGTACTGGGAAAGTCTCTAGGGTTCTTGGGATTTTTATTTTTTGGGTAGTTTTAAAAGACTGATTTTCTTTACTATTTTTTGAAGTTTCTGCAAAGTCTGAGCTGATAGAGAAGTTGGTCTTCCATACCAACTATCTTTGATTTTTTCTTGACTGTGTTTTTTAGAGACCCATAGAGGTACACATGGCCTACATAAGGTCTGCACGTGTGTACCCGCACCCTACTTTCTTACAACACATGTGTAAATGCTAGCTGTAGAAGTAATAGTGGCGTGTAGATTCTAGAAAATTTTGGAGGCAGTCATCTTCTTCCCTGTCAGAATCAATCATTCTCAGGGGTTTTTTGGAACTCTTTATAAGTCTTGGTTGTTTGCAGTCTCATCTCAGATTGGTTTGTTTTACAAATTTTTTCCTTACATTGTTTTCCTTTTTTCTATTAAAGAGAGTGTCTAAGCCTTCAGGAGATCCTGGTTCTCAATATCAGAGGTCGCTTCCTGGTTTGGATTGTCTGTTTTTATTTTTTTTCAGAGTTTTAGAGATACACGTAGCCTGTATAAGGCCAGCATGTGTGTACATGCCCTTTGGCTCTACACAACTCGCGTGCACACTCTTGCTGTTGAATTGTCAGTAGCGTACTTGTGTAGGATAGTTTTTGTTTAAGGGTGAGGTAGTCATCTTTCCCTTGACAAGAGTTATACCTCTTAGGTTTTTGAATCTCTGTCCTAGTAGTCAGTAGCTTAGGGTTGATCTTAGCCATATCTTTCTTTTTCATTTAAAAAGTTGTCATCAAAAAATTTTTCTTTAGGGTTTTTAGACAAGTGTGAGAGTCCTTTTTTAAGTTGCTACTGTGTGATTTCTTGAAGTGATTCTTTGTGATCTGCGATTAGGCCATAATTTTTTCTTGGTTTTTACTTGTTGGTATTTTTCCTTTTTGCTTTGTGAGCATTCAAAATAAAATAAAAAATCTTTCATTTTTCTTGTTTGGTTGAAAAGTGTTGTTTTGCATTAGTAACCAGGGAAAAGTATTTTATTTCATAAGTTCTTTGTAGTTTACTTAGATAATAAGTAGCTCGTAGTCGAGTGAAATTCTCTTTTGAGTTTGCTATTCAAAAATCTTAGAAAATTGAAAAAAATTGAAAAGTTGTTGAAATTTCGCATTAAGTAAAAGTTTTTGTTTCTAGCGTTCTGTTCATTTTTTTTTGACTTTCATCTTTTAAACATCGTCAATTTCACTTTCATATCCTTTGACATAAGACAAGCCATAAAATTAATGCTAAATCTAAAATTTATTAGAATTTTATGTTTGTAGGGTTAACCAACTAGTTCAGGATTAGGGCCTTGGATTAGGTTGGAGAGGAAACTCTCCAAGGCCATTAAAATCAAACATTGGAGTCCGAGTTAGGGAGTGTCCAAGTCCAGTATCGTGAAATTTATCTGGGACCCCCCTCTAACACATGGGATAAACACGAGGTCACGTGCAGAAAGGTAGCGAAGATAACCCCTCCAAAGCTGGACCAATCGTAGTGGAGAACACATATAGAGGGCTTGTTTTGGGATTCCATCAATTGCATTTGCCACGGGGCTTCATGGGTCTCAAATCCATTAGAGGTCCTCAGTTGTCTTCCATACCACTTTCTTTCGATACCCTTGACAGGTTTCAGGCTCGATACCCTTCTCATTGTGGTCTACCCGACTTTCGACTGTACCTGCCTGGTGACTATTCGCGCGCTGGCAACCTAGTTGCCTATCTTTTTTAGGGACATACACAGGTGAATGTGGGGGTATACCATGGTACCTAGGAAAAACATTGGGCCATGCTTTACAGAGTATACCCGGAGGGTGCTTCCATTTTCGAGTTGCACTTGCATTGGTAAGTTGCTCTAGTGTTGGTTGTTGTAACTGTTCTTCCAGTTAATTTAGTGTTTGTCTGTCTTATCTTATAGGGACTTTTTTAGTGTGTGTTACTTTTGAATGGTTAGACTACCCTAGTGTGTCTTTGATCTTCTCACACAGTGGAGGATCATGAGCTCCCCCAGTCATGAAGGCTTCTTGGCCTGCCACCGGTTACACTGGAGCCACCCCCGCCACCACTAAGGCGAAAGCTAGACCAAAAAGGGTCTTTTGAAGTGACCGAGTCACAAGCAATTATACCCGACCAACATATAGAGGAATCGACCATTTTAGACCTTGGAGCAAAATACTTTGGTCTCATTGAAACCTCCACCTTGATCTTTCAGCACCCACCATCGTACCGATTCATCCTTACGAGTGCCAGACAGTGTCACACACAACAATGGAAACAAATGTTGTTACTCCTTCTGGGAATTCTTCAATTCCCACTACAATTGTCACCACAGGAGCATCTCTATCTCCTAACCCACCGTTACCGGTTTGAGCCACCATGGTCTCGACCGCCTCTACATTGCACAGTGGTCCGATCCTATCTTTAGTGGTGGCCACAACCCCTTTCACACCAAGTGCGACAGGCCCTCCGTTCTCATACGTGATGCCTAGTTCAGGTACAAGTCCTGTACTTTCCTACTCCACTTCACAGAATTTAGGTCTAGGGGCAGGGAGCTCTAACGCTCCTCTGCAAGGTCACATGGGGGGCACTCCCGCTCGTTTTAATGCTTTCCCTTATGGGGGAGGTCATATACCTCCTTCGTCCCCTTCACTTGGTGGCACGCATCAACAATCCATCGGGCCATCTGCACACCATAGTTTATTTGGAGCGGGGAGTCAAGGACCACCTTCACATAATATGCCAGTAGGTTTGACATTATTTTCTTTGTTTGGTGCGTTTGGTAACAATGCCTTCTCATCAACTGCTTTCTTGACTGGGGGCAACCCCAATTTCGGACAATCTATTCCAATGCAGGGTACTATTCCTGCACAGGGGGCACACCCAGGAACTTCTTTCGCATCAGGGCCTTGGAATTCTTGGCAGGGATCCGTTCCCTCGTTTGGAATGCCAATATGGGGTAATTATTTCCACAATAAATGGAACCCTGGACAAAGTACCATGCCTATCCCCATGGGACCAACATGGGGCAACCCTTCCCAAAGTCCTTCGAATGTAATGCATGCCCAACCATCTATGTCCTATTTCAGAAATCATTTGATGATGTCTCCACATATGCAAAATCCATACACTAGCCATGGCCATGGTTTCTACCAGAATCTGGGCTAGCAGTCGAACTTTTCCTAGCGACTTGGTGCTAGTCAAACTCCATACCCCCTTTACTCAGGTTATCACCAACAACCCAAACTACCTTTCCTGGAAACTTTGCATTTTCCAGACTTGACAAGGTTGTTGAATGACCCTATCTGTCATGATCTGCGTTGGCCTCCTATGCCGACGAAGTTGCCTTCGGACATCCCAAAGTTCGAAGCCAAGCCTAACGAAGATCTAGGAGATCATGTGACTACCTTCCATCTGTGGTGCTCATCTAACTCGTTGAAAGATGACTCCTTACAATTGCAATTGTTTCAACATACTCTCATTGGGAGTGCTACAAAATGGTACATTGAGCTCGACCACTCAAGATAATCTTCCTTCGGTGAATTGGCCATGGATTTCCTAAACCATTTCTAGTTACTTGTGAGATATGATGCTGGCATAGAATTGCTAGCCAATTTTTCACAGACAAAAGTAGACCATATCTCTGATCACATCTAAGAATGGAGACACCGAAAGAGTTTAATTAAGGTACCAGTCCCACCAGCATTCCTACTTGAGTGGTTTCTTAAGTCTTTGGTCCCACAGTTGTCCAAAGACGTCGCAATGTTGGGAGTATTTTCTGAAGAAGACACCATCATGAGAGCTCAAAAACTTGAGCTAATTTATTCTCAGTCTGGTTTATTATATGAGATCTTGCCAGATGCACCATGCTCAATACTTGATAAAACTAGATAGAGAGATGGACCACATGCTGATGGTATTGTTGGTTCAGCATAAGCAAAGCCCGTCGAGCAACTAACAACTTAGTTGCAACAATTTTCTATACAACACACATCGGCCAACCAAACTACTACTTTGGCTGCTCCCCCTACCAAAACGCCGGATGTACACACAATGAAATCGACTAATTCAAAGGCCACCCAACAGCCTGTAGGAAAGAAAAAACAACAAAAGAAGGGTAAGGGGGATAAGAAACCCATCGATAATGCTGGCGGGGGAAATACTGAGAAACGAAAGGTGAGGTATCCATGCAACTTGTGCATGGAAGACCACCTGACCCACCTTTGTCCCCAACTTGCAGAGGCCCAAAATTTTGTGACACAGCAACAACCTGTTGTGTTAACCAATCCATTCCAACATGGGCAAAATCTAACACAGGCCTCTGAAAGCATGGAAGGGGGCAGCCAAGGACCCCCTCCACCATCGAACAACCCCGCATCTACGAACATACATATGGTGAGGGGTGATGCTTTTCTATCGACTAGAGCACACGACTATAGTAAACCAAGAACTTTTGAGAAGGGTAAAGAAGTTGAACTCCCATCTGTTCCTCTACAGATTGAGAAGACATTGGGTGAAACAATGACATGCATTCCCAAAGGTGCATTCAAAAAAGCTTCTCATAACCCAAACAAGAGGGCCACCCACTCTATGGTGGAAGATTTATCGCAAACCCCTTGTGCGATGTCCGCTTTGGAGGTCCTCCAAAGATGCCCTTTCCATAAGAAAGCCTTGTTAACCACTTTAGGATCTACCGAGACTTGTAATCCAGGTACAATCATGCTGGATACAACCGACTTCAAACCTCGTCTTCCTTACCACGTAGCATTTCAAATAGTAGTGGCTTATCCCATGAAACAATTTACTCGGAATATCTTCTCACGGTGGTTGATGAGGGCGCCTCGACATGCGTTATGTCATTGGCATGTTGGAAGGCCATTGGCTAGCCCATTTTGTCTCCGTCACCTACTCTCCTCACCGATTTCGATGCTTGTTCATTCCGACCACATTGTATCCTTCCTTCTTTTCCCTTGCAGTTAGGAGGGAAGACCATGTGTGTCGAAGTAGAGGTAGTCGATGCACCCCTCGACTTATGCCATGCAAGCTGTGGTTGCTACAGTTTTCTGGGTCTTGTTGTTTCCACACTAGGGCCGGATTGTGACCATCGATCAATTGTCTTTCTCTAGACCTGACCTTGCATTAGGGGCATTCATGGTCCCAATGATTGATAATCCTCACCCAAATGTAGTCAACGTAGGGGTTGGTTCGTGCCCATCTTTGATGGGTACCTTCGATTACCCGCCCCCTCAAGGCGATATCAAGTTTATATCCAATCACCATAAGGTTGAGATTTTTCAAGTTTCATCATTCCACACAACTTACTTCGATGATCCGTGGATACTTCCTTCCCTATCGAACACGATGGATGGGACAGGGCACCCGAGCATGTCCATGCCCTTGTCCGCAGCTGAAGTAGCATACTCTTTAGTCTAGTAAGCTTCAACCCACACTGATCCAACTCCCGCACAAGAGTTAGATCCACTTCTAGAGCCTATTTGGGCTCAAGGTTATCTCGCTAACACCGATTCGTTAGACTTAGTATTTCCCTCTGACGAAGCAGTAATCGAAGAAATGACTATTCAGGACAAACCTTGGGAAGATCTTCATCACAGATCATATTTCCTCCCAGATTTAAGCCGAATCGAAGCAGGAGAAATCATTGTGACTATGACGAGAGATCAGTCTTGTCCTATTAATCCCTTAGCTACACATGAGGTTTATGCCGAGGGTAATATGGCAATCATCACTGAAACCATACTGATCAATATCTCCTGAAACCCTGGCGTAGTGGAGAATGTTTTCGTCGGAGCTGATTGCTCCCCCGGAGAGATTCAACTCTATACAAATATTTTTAAAGAATTCCACAACATTTTTGCCTGGTCTTACGAGGAAATGCCAGGCATTGAACCACAAAGTGTCAATCATGAGCTAACTTTTTTTTTTTTCAAGCTCGCTTTGAGATCCGAAAGAAACATCCAGCGAGACTGCATTTATGCTTTTCGATCTAATCCAGATTAACTGAGAAAAGTAACCTCTACGGGTCTTATTTTAAGCCCTTTTCAGACCCTCTAAACATGAAAATATTTCCGAGTGATCTTGTGGCCTTTCACGCTCATTAAACTGAAATTTGAAGTTACGTCTATCCAGTGGTAGTTTGTTGGGTATGTGTTATATTCTTTTCACGAGTAGTAGTGTCTGAGCGCCTGCGCTGGGCGTGCAGGGGGGTTAGAGGGGGGGTGCAGGGGTTCGGGGGCAGTGCCCCTGGAATTTTTTTTTGGGCCGACATATTTTCGCCGGGCCGACATATTTCCGGGACGACATATTTCCAGGACCACATGATATTAGGTGGTTTTTTGGCACAGGTTTTTGCTGATGGTTTTCTATTTCCGGTTAAGGAATTAGGGTTTTGGACTAATCCAGGTCATTGGGTTAGGGTTTTGGATGCCGCTGACTCCTATATGTATATTGTATTGTAAACAATGTAA
>JZKD02S1047422.1:0-13318 GCA_000966675.3 Picea glauca | reverse complement strand
CCCAATGGCTCACTATACCATCCAAGCTACCATCGAACATCCCTAAATTCGATGGCAAAGCGAGAGAGGACATGAACAATCACGTCATGATTTTTCACCTATAGTGCTCATCCAAATCCTTGATGGATGACTCTATTCATTTACGTCTTTTTCAAAGAACTCTCATGGGTTCTGCTGCGAAGTGGTATATAGAATTACCACGAAGGTTTCTTCACCGACTTCAACACCCTAGATATGGCTTTTCTCACCCACTACCAATTATCGATCCGTTATGAAACGGGGACCGATATTTTGAGTTCTTTCAAATAAACCAAATCCACTCATATATCTGATCACATTCATGAGTGGCGACGGAGAGGACGTCTCATCAAACTCGAACTTCCTGACCAATTGCTGGTAGAATGGTTCAAAAAATCATTTGTGAATGACATCGCTCGTGACATCGCCATGGGTGGAGTTGTCACTGAAGAACAGGCCATAAGTCGTGCTCAATACCTCGACCTCGTTTACTCGAAAACATGTACCCTTTACGACTTAATCCCTTATGCACCTCGTCCTTCCACTTATGCCACTTCAACTACTCCAGTTGCATCTCATGCAACCGACGGTGTGATTGGCACTTTCCATTCCCAACCACATGCTGCCTCAAGCACCAACTCCAAACCTACTTCTTCTAATGTTCAAAATGCTCTGTCTCCTACCCCTCCCACCAGCAAGACTTCTGAGGTAAATGAAATTCAATCTACCCCAGCCAGTAAAAATAAATCCAAAAAAGGAAAGGGTAAGAATAAGGAGGACAAAAATACTTTACAAGCAGAGAAAACCAAAACTTCGCCTGTTGACGATAGGGATAAGCGCAAACCTCGATACTCTTGTCTTATCTGTGGTGATGATCACTACACGAAGGATTGTCCACGACGCACCGAGGTCGCTAAGTTCCTTCAAGGAGCCCCGAAACACCTGCTCTGACCATTTTGTCGCAACCCTTCCCCTCTCAACAGGCCCAATTGGTCATTCATGACCAATATTCCCCTTCTACTACGTCCTATGTATTGATGTGTACTGGCGATTCAAAGAAGAATGACATNAGCAAGACTTTTGAGGTAAATGCAATTCAATCTACCCCAGCCGGTAAAAACAAATCCAAAAAAGGAAAGGGTAAGAATAAGGAGGACAAAAATACTTTACAAGCAGAGAAAACCAAAACTTCACCTGTTGACGATAGGGATAAGCACAAACCTCGATACTCTTATCTTATCTGTGGTGATGATCACTACACGAAGGATTGTCCACGACGCACAGAGGTCACTAAGTTCCTTCAAGGAGCCCCGAAACACCTGCTCTGACCGTTTTGTCGCAACCCTTCCCCTCTCAACAGGCCCAATTGGTCATTCATGACCAACCTTCCCCTTCTACTACGTCCTATGTATTGATGTGTACTGGCGATTGAAAGAAGAATGACATTTCACTCACCACTCGAGCCAAAGATTATTCTCCCTCTAAAGAGAAGGTTGATGATCTACCTCCTTCATTGGTACAACCCTCTCCTACGATTCCACCTACCAACGGTCCTCTTCATCTCGAATGACTAAGCCTTGACACAGTTCTTCGACCCCCTCCAAAGGGCGTCATTCGAAAATTGTCTTTCAATCCTCATGCTCGTGCTGCCTAGAGCTACAACATTGTTGAAGATCTAGCCCAAGCACCTTCTGTGATGTCAGCCCTCGAAGTCCTTCAAAGTTGTCCCACACAACGGAAGGCACTGTTGAAAGCTATCGGTGGAATCGACCCAATGGACAAAAATTTAATAATTTTTGACTTGGAAGATCACATTCCATGGTTACCCCCTCAACTCGCGTTCCAAATCCAAGTGATTGTCTCCGACAAAAAAATTTGTAGAACTGTTATCGACGAGGGCGCCTCGACGTGTGTCATGTCTGTTACCTGCTGGAAAGCCATCGACTATCCCTCTTTTACTGAATCCCACAACACTCTCAAAGCCTTCAATGGCTCCGGTTTTAAGCCTTATGGTGTCCTTCCTTCATTGCCAATCATGCTAGAAGGAAAAATGGTCCAAGTCGAAGTGGAAGTCTTTGATGCTCCTCTCGATTACAATCTTCTGCTTGGTCGTAGCTAGATCGATTCCATGCGCGCAGTTGTGTCAACTCTTTTTCATGTTGTACATTTCCCACATCAAGGAAAGATAGTCATCGTTGACCAATTAGCCTTCTTTAACTCGGATACGCGTACTGGAAACATACCATTCATCACTAAAACCCCTCCCGGTCACGAGAATGTTGGTGTAGGTCTTCTCAAAGACTCTTCGTTAATGGGTACTTTCCCCATTCCACCGCCCGATGTTCCACACTCGCTCGTTGCTTCAATCAACATGATATCCACCTCGATTCATGGAACCCCTACATCTCATGACCCATGGATGGTACCTGAACCTGGGGATCATCTTCATTACGACGACGAAATGCCGTTAAGTCCGGTCGAATTTGCCTATCAGGCCATTCAATCGACAACCCCTTCGACCCCTTATCTTGGTGAGTTATCTCCAGACCCTTTCCATGTCATTTTTCCCACAGATGAGATGATCATGTATGTCATGGAAGACACCCCTTGGGACGATGGACATCACCATTCCATCCTCTTCCTGGAGAAACATACCCTCGAGAACTACCGACGGATCTCAACCATTGTCTTCATTTCAACCATTCCCGAGTCCACACACGATGTGTTTTCAGAAGGGAACCTAAGCAATATCTCACCCACTATTCCCCTCAACATATCCATCAAACCTGGAATTGTCGAAAATGTGCATATCGGAGCTTCGTGTTCCCCTAACGAAATCGTCACCTACACGTCACTTTTCAAAGAGTTTCGTAACATATTCACCTGGAGCTACGAAGAAATGTCGGGTATCGACCCCGACATTGTGATACATGAGATCAAGACATACCCAAACGCTAAACCTGTCTGACAACGCCTTCGTCCAGTTCACCCACGTAAAGAGGCTACTATCAAGCTTGAAGTCGAGAAACTTCTCAAAGCTGACCTTATTTACCCGGTGGCCCTCACTGACTGGGTTTCCAATCTTGTCCCGATCGACAAGAAATAAGGCACCATCCCCGTATGCGTTGATTATAGGGATATCAACAAAGCTTGTCCTAAGGACAACTTTCCTACCCCCTTCGTCGATCAGATTGTCGATGATTGCGTCAGAAGTGAAATCTTCTCTCTGATGGATGGTTTCTCTGGATATAATCAAATCAATATTGTTCCTGAGGATCAACACAAGATGGCTTTTATTTGTCCTTGGGGCACTTTCGCCTATCGGAAACTTCCTTTCGGTCTCAAGAACGTTGGCGCAACTTTTCAACGCACTATGTCTTATGTCTTTCATGATATCAAGCACATCGTGCAACCATATCTTGACGACTTACCCACGCATTCCATGCGCTGAGTCGATCATCCAATCCACCTCTGAGCCATTTTCATCCACTGTCGGTTTTACCATGTATGCTTGAATCCTCACAAGTGCATTTTCTGCGTGGAATCCAGCCGACTTCTAGGATTTATTGTTTTGCGTCAAGGGATTAGGGTAGATCCTTTAAAGGTCGATGTGATTCTTAATCTCCCTCCTCCTTCTACACTTCGCCAGTTACAAAGTTTGCAAGGGAAAGCAAACTTTCTTCGTCGTTTCATCCTGAACTACGTCGAGATAACTCGTGGATTTACGCGACTCCTCAAAAAGGGGTCTGAGTTCGTATGGGATACCCTCGCAAATAAATCCTTCGAAGCTTTGAAACTGTCCTTGACACATGCTCTGCTTTTCTTCCTCCCCGACTATAGTCGCGATTATTTCCTCTACCTCGTAGCCTCAGATTACACCATTGCTATGGTTCTCTTCCAAGAGGATGATTCTCACAACGAACATGTTATCTATTACTTGAGTCGAAGTCTAATGCCTACCGAAACCAAGTATTTACATGTCGAAAAACTGGGCTTGGCAGCCGTCTAAGCAGTTCAACATTTCTGGCACTATATCCTCTCTCGGAAGACTATAGTGATTTCTAACTGCAACCCTATGCAACACATTCTCACACGTCAATTGCTAGGGGGGAAATACTCCAAATGGATTGTTATACTCCAGGAGTTTGACTTGGAATTCGAATGAGCCAAGTCCAAGAAGTCCTTAGTGTTTGACGAGTTGATATGTGATTTTCCCCACTCTGAAACGGAAAATGTAGCAGCTGATTCATTACCTGATGAATCCTTTTTCCTCATTAGTTCCGATGATCTTTGGTATGGAGATATCATCATATATCTCCAAACCCATACTTTTCGACCTAATTTGTCTAGTACTAACCGACATCGAATACGCTATGAAGCTCGTCAATATCTTATCCTCGGAGATACTCTTTATCGTCGCAGGATTGTCTCAGTTTTTCGACGCTGCCTCACGTTCGACGAAGCCGAGAAAGCCTTAAATGACTGTCATTCTGGATCCTGTGGTGGTCATATGTCTGGGTATGCTACTGCCCAGAAGATCTTATGAGCAGGTTATTTTTGGCCTTCTTTATTTAACGATTGCATAATCACCGTCCAAAAATGCCATGCTTGNTGAGATGATCATGTATGTCATGGAAGACACCCCTTGGGATGATGGACATCACCATTCCATCCTCTTCCTAGAGAAACATACCCTCAAGAACTACCGACGGATCTCAACCATTGTCGTCATTTCAACCATTCCCGAGTCCACACACGATGTGTTTTCAGAAGGGAACCTAAGCAATATCTCACCCACTATTCCCCTCGACATATCCATCAAACCTAGAACTGTCGAAAATGTGCATATCGGAGCTTCGTGTTCCCCTGACGAAATCGTCACCTACACGTCACTTTTCAAAGAGTTTCGTAACATCTTCACCTGGAGCTACAAAGAAATGTCGGGTATCGACCCCGACATTGTGATACATGAGATCAAGACATACCCAGACGCTAAACCTGTCCGACAACGCCTTCGTCCAGTTCACCCACGTAAAGAGGCTACTATCAAGCTTGAAGTCGAGAAACTTCTCAAAGCCGGCTTTATTTACCTGGTGGCCCTCACTGACTGGGTTTCCAATCTTGTCCCGATCGACAAGAAACAAGGCACCATCCGCGTATGCGTTGATTATAGGGATATCAACAAAGCTTGTCCTAAGGACAACTTTCTTACCCCCTTCGTCGATCAGATTGTCGATGATTGCGCCAGAAGTGAAATCTTCTCTCTGATGGATGGTTTCTCTGGATATAATCAAATCAATATTTTTCCTGAGGATCAACACAAGATGGCTTTTATTTTTCCTTGGGGCACTTTCGCCTATTGGAAACTTCCTTTCGGTCTCAAGAACGCTGGCGCAACTTTTCAACGCACTATGTATTATGCCTTCCATGATATCAAGCACATTGTGCAACCATATATTGACGACTTACCCACACATTCTATGCACTGAGTCGATCATCCAATCCACCTCTGAGCCATTTTCATCCACTGTCGGTTTTACCATATACGCTTGAATCCTCACAAGTGCATTTTCTGCATGGAATCCAGCCGACTTCTAGGATTTATTGTTTCACGTCAAGGGATCAGGGTAGATCCTTTAAAGGTCGAGGTGATTCTTAATCTCCCTCCTCCTTCTACACTTCACCAGTTGCAAAGTTTGCAAGGGAAAGCAAACTTTCTTCGTCGTTTCATCCCGAACTACATCGAGATAACTCGTGGATTTACGCAACTCCTAAAAAATGGGTCTGAGTTCGTATGGGATACCCTCGCAAATAAAGCCTTCGAAGCTTTGAAACTGTCCTTGACACATGCTCTGCTTTTATTCCTCCCCGACTATAGTCGCGATTATTTCCTCTACCTCGCAGCCTCAGATTACACCATTGTTATGGTTCTGGTCCAAGAGGATGATTCTCACAACGAACATGTTATCTATTACTTGATTCGAATTCTAACGCCTACCGAAACCAAGTATTTACATGTCGAAAAACTGGGCTTGGCAGCCGTCCAAGAAGTTCAACATTTCCGGCACTATATCCTCTCTCGCAAGACTACAGTGATTTCTAACTGCAACCTTATGCAACACATTCTCACACGTCAATTCCTAGGGGGAAAATACTCCAAATGGATCATTATACTCCAGGAGTTTGACTTGGAATTCGAATGAGCCAAGTCCAAGAAGTCCTTAGTGTTTTCCGAGTTGATATGTGATTTTCCCCACTCTGAAACGGAAAATGTAGCAGCTGATTCATTACCTGATGAATCATTTTTCCTCATTAGTTCCGATGATCTTTGGTATGGAGATATCATCATATATCTCCAAACCTAGAATTTCCGACCTAATTTGTCTAGTACTGACCGACGTCGAATACACTACGAAGCTCGTCAATATCTTATCCTCGGAGATACTCTTTATCGTTGCAGGATTGACTCAGTTTTTCGACGCTACCTCACGTTCGACGAAGCCGAGAAAGCCTTAAATGACTTCCATTCTGGAGCCTATGGTGGTCATATGTCTGGGTATGCTACTGCCCAGAAGATCTTATGAGCAGGTTATTTTTGTCCTTCTTTATTTAACGATTGCATAATCGCCGTCCAAAAATGCCATCCTTGCTAGACCTATAATCATAAGATACAGTCACATCCCACTCCTCTTCACCCTGTGGTCTCCATTGGTCCCTTTGCAAAATGGGACATCAATTTCATGACATGTCACCCCCACTCAGCTGGGGGCCATGGATACATTATTGTAGCCGTAGATTATTTTACGAAATGGGTCGAGGCGATGCCGACATTTGACAATACTGGAAAGACCGCAACATTATTCATTTTTAATCACATCTTAGCTCATTTTGGTGTTCCTCAGGCTATCGTTATTGATCATGGTAGCCACTTTAGAAACTTCATGATGTCCAAACTCACTGAAAATTTGGGTCTTCACCATGAAAAATCAACACCCTATTACCCACAAGCCAACGGCCAAGTCGAAGCGAATAACAAAGTCTTCATAACTATGCTCCGACGAATGATAGGGATTCATAAAACAAGTTGGCACACAATGTTGTTTTCATCATTGTGGGCCTACAGGACATTCGTTAAGTCCGCTACTGGGTTTACACCTTTCCGGTTAGTCTATGGTTTGGAAGTCATTCTCCCAATCGAATGCGAGATACCCTCTTTAAAACTAGTTGTTGAACTCCTACCAAACACTTCTGCTGNTGAGATGATCATGTATGTCATGGAAGACACCCCTTGGGACGATGGACATCACCATTCCATCCTCTTCCTGGAGAAACATACCCTCGAGAACTACCGACGGATCTCAACCATTGTCTTCATTTCAACCATTCCCGAGTCCACACACGATGTGTTTTCAGAAGGGAACCTAAGCAATATCTCACCCACTATTCCCCTCAACATATCCATCAAACCTGGAATTGTCGAAAATGTGCATATCGGAGCTTCGTGTTCCCCTAACGAAATCGTCACCTACACGTCACTTTTCAAAGAGTTTCGTAACATATTCACCTGGAGCTACGAAGAAATGTCGGGTATCGACCCCGACATTGTGATACATGAGATCAAGACATACCCAAACGCTAAACCTGTCTGACAACGCCTTCGTCCAGTTCACCCACGTAAAGAGGCTACTATCAAGCTTGAAGTCGAGAAACTTCTCAAAGCTGACCTTATTTACCCGGTGGCCCTCACTGACTGGGTTTCCAATCTTGTCCCGATCGACAAGAAATAAGGCACCATCCCCGTATGCGTTGATTATAGGGATATCAACAAAGCTTGTCCTAAGGACAACTTTCCTACCCCCTTCGTCGATCAGATTGTCGATGATTGCGTCAGAAGTGAAATCTTCTCTCTGATGGATGGTTTCTCTGGATATAATCAAATCAATATTGTTCCTGAGGATCAACACAAGATGGCTTTTATTTGTCCTTGGGGCACTTTCGCCTATCGGAAACTTCCTTTCGGTCTCAAGAACGTTGGCGCAACTTTTCAACGCACTATGTCTTATGTCTTTCATGATATCAAGCACATCGTGCAACCATATCTTGACGACTTACCCACGCATTCCATGCGCTGAGTCGATCATCCAATCCACCTCTGAGCCATTTTCATCCACTGTCGGTTTTACCATGTATGCTTGAATCCTCACAAGTGCATTTTCTGCGTGGAATCCAGCCGACTTCTAGGATTTATTGTTTTGCGTCAAGGGATTAGGGTAGATCCTTTAAAGGTCGATGTGATTCTTAATCTCCCTCCTCCTTCTACACTTCGCCAGTTACAAAGTTTGCAAGGGAAAGCAAACTTTCTTCGTCGTTTCATCCCGAACTACGTCGAGATAACTCGTGAATTTACATGACTCCTCAAAAAGGGGTCTGAGTTCGTATGGGATACCCTCGCAAATAAATCCTTCGAAGCTTTGAAACTGTCCTTGACACATGCTCTGCTTTTCTTCCTCCCCGACTATAGTCGTGATTATTTCCTCTACCTCGTAGCCTCAGATTACACCATTGCTATGGTTCTCTTCCAAGAGGATGATTATCACAACGAACATGTTATCTATTACTTGAGTCGAAGTCTAATGCCTACTGAAACCAAGTATTTACATGTCGAAAAACTGGGCTTGGCAGCCGTCTAAGCAGTTCAACATTTTCGGCACTATATCCTCTCTCGCAAGACTATAGTGATTTCTAACTGTAACCCTATGCAACACATTCTCACACGTCAATTGCTAGGGGGAAAATACTCCAAATGGATTGTTATACTCCAGGATTTTGACTTGGAATTCGAATGAGCCAAGTCCAAGAAGTCCTTAGTGTTTGACGAGTTGATATGTTATTTTCCCCACTCTGAAACGGAAAATGTAGCAGCTGATTCATTACCTGATGAATCCTTTTTCCTCATTAGTTCCGATGATCTTTGGTATGGAGATATCATCATATATCTCCAAACCCAGACTTTCCGACCTAATTTGTCTAGTACTGACCGACATCGAATACGCTATGAAGCTCGTCAATATCTTATCCTCGGAGATACTCTTTATCATCGCAGGATTGTCTCAGTTTTTCGACGCTGCCTCACGTTCGACGAAGCCGAGAAAGCCTTAAATGACTGTCATTCTAGAGCCTGTGGTGGTCATATGTCTGGGTATGCTACTGCCCAGAAGATCTTATGAGCAGGTTATTTTTGGCCTTCTTTATTTAACGATTTCATAATCACCGTCCAAAAATGCCATGCTTGCTAGACCTATAATCATAAGATACAGTCACATCCCGCTCATCTTCACCCTGTGGTCTCCGTTGGTCCCTTTGTGAAATGGGACATCAATTTCATGACATGTCACCCCCACTCAGCTGGGGGGCATGGATACATTATTGTAGCCATATATTATTTTACGAAATGGGCCGAGGCGATGCCGACATTTGACAATACTGGAAAGACCGCAACATTATTCATTTTTAATCACATCTTAGCTCGTTTTGGTGTTCCTCAGGCTATCGTTACTGATCACGGTAGCCACTTTAGAAACTTCATGATGTCCAAACTCACTGAAAAGTTGGGTCTTCGCCACGAAAAATCAACATCCTATTACTCACAAGCCAACGGCCAAGTCGAAGCGAATAACAAAGTCTTCATAACTATGCTCTGATGAATGATAGGGATTCATAAAACAAGTTGGCACACAATGTTGTTTTCAGCATTATGGGCCTACAGGACATCCGTTAAGTCCGCTACTAGGTTTACACCTTTCCGGTTAGTCTATGGTTTGGAAGTCATTCTCCCAATCAAATGCGAGATACCCTCTTTAAAACTAGTTGTTGAACTCCTACCAAACACTTCTGCTGAGGAAGAACGTCTATTGTATCTTATGCGNCACTCAACCTGCAACCTCAACAAGGGAACCCTCTTAAGAAAGAAGGACACCAACAATGACCCATACCTGAATTGCTTCAGGTCACCTCTCCTACATTTGGTCAACTACCTCTTCATGCTACGAAGCACTGTGTTTGCCTAGTTAAAGACTCGAGGCTCAGTATACTCTCCCAACCATGCGAGCAATGGTGAACAAAATAGTATGAAGGGTCAAATCCTGCACCCCCCAAATGGCCACTTTTCCCTTGCTCCTTTCCGCCTTTGGAACACAGTACAAACGACAGTATTCACTCATAGGAAACCCACCACCTCTGCTACCAGTCAAGCTAGCATGGTACCCACGTCGTGACAGTCATGTCAAGAAATAAATGTCCTTGATATCCAAGGACAATGTGTGGACCCCTACGTGGAAAACTTGTTGGTCCATGTCTCACATATGCACAAGGTACTCCAATATCCTGACTTGGGCCCTCATACCCAGGATACGAAAGAATTTCAGGAGACCACAGTCTCGCAAAGTGACAACGGTGCCCGAGTTATTCCTGGAAATAACATCATCTTCTTCATGCTCTCTTTCACGACATTCCAGAACCATGGTGATAGCTAAATGCCTGCATAAGACACATAAAAAGAAGGTCAACAACTCTCTTCAACACTTGGCATCTTTTTCATTGAGCAAACTTCAAATAATTTTTCACTTTTTGGTTCTCGCAGGTGCCTTTGGGGCCACCTGCGAAAATGATGCATTCTCGCAGGTCCCGTGTGGTTGGCCTGCAAGAATGGTTGAGCGCAATTTTAACCCNTTGTATCATACTTCTTGTGTGTTATTGTAGTTTGCTTTTTTCGTTATCTAGTCTCTGCCCTTATGTGATGTTTTGTTTGATTTCCAGATGTCAGAGTCTTTGCTACCCTACTTTGGCTTCGCTGATGGCGCTAGTCGTAGTATTCATAACCTTTCTTCCACTGCATGGGCAATTTACGCCCCTACAAACAAACCTGTCTCTTTATGAGGTGTGTGCCTCGACCGTGCAACCAACAATATTGCAGAGTATAGCATCGTTATCGAATTGTTGATTGATGCTATCTCACTCGGTATCCATCACTTGGTTGTGTGACTCGATTCACATCTCATAGTACTACAGTTAAGTAATGTCTATGCTATTCAAAGTCCTACTTTGTTACGGGTGTATTTGCAGATTCGCCTCTTGGAACGTTATTTTGATTATATTGAGTATCAACATATTCCTAGATGTCTAAATACATTAACTGATGCATTAGCTAACTATGTATTAGACAGACATTTGGGTCATTTATAAATCAATCACATCAACTTTCACACAACACAAGACCAATCGATAGAAGCCGTATGTATATATAATGATCAAAAAGTTTTTTACAAAAAAACGTTCTGTCCGAGGACCAAAATTTCGAAATATGAAGCTCATGGCATCTACAAAGTGATGTCATGGATGACGTTCACGGTAACACACGACTGCCCAGGAAACCCTACAAAGTAGTCGGCCAATGGACTCTAACACTCCCACCATATGATGCTGATAACGTCGTGGAACCTCTCCAAGAGGCATGTCTGGAATGTCTGTTGTCAAACCCTCTAAATTTTGTTCCACTGCTTCATAATCTTCAGTGTCCCATCGTGGCACTAGAGCCACCTCTCCTTGTTGCTGAATAGGAGAAGTACCAGGTGGGCGATAAGACCCAACATCCTTGTCATTAAAAAAAGAAGTTTTGTAATTAGACCTTGGACGAACATAAAAACATTTGCATATGATAAAATTCACAAAAAAATTGAAAAAAGTAAAAAATGTGTACTTCTTACCAATATCTCCCCATTGAGCACCCTCGAGCAAGGCCAAGTCCGGATCTCCTCGGAATTCCAACCCGGCATAGGCATAATCATCGACCATCAGCATTTGTGGTCGCAACCARTCGAAGAAGGCATCATTGTATTTGATAATTGGTCCAGCTACGTGTCGGGCCATGAGCTGAAACCACCTCAACATTCTTGGATCCTCTGGAGCCGATAAACCCCACTCAACCTGCAACCTCAACAAGGGAACCCTCTTAAGAAAGAAGGACACCAACAATGACCCATACCTGAATTGCTTCAGGTCACCTCTCCTACATTTTGTCAACTACCTCTTCACGCTACGAAGCACTGCGTTTTCCTAGTTAAAGACCCGAGGCTCAGTATACTCTCCCAACCATGCGAGCAATGGTGAACAAAATAGTATGAAGGGTCAAATCCTGCACCCCCCAAATCGCCACTTTTCCCTTGCTCCTTTCCGCCTCTGGAACACAGTACAAATGACAGTATTCACTCATAGGCAACCCACCACCTCTATTACCAGTCAAGCTAGCATGGTACCCACGCCGTGACAGTCCTGTCAAGAAATAAATGTCCTTGATATCCAAGGACAATGTGTGGACCCCTACGTGGAAAACTTGTTGGTCCATGTCTCACATATGCACAAGGTACTCCAATAGCCTGACTTGGGCCCTCATACCCAGGATACGAAAGAATTTCAGGAGACCATAGTCTCGCAAAGAGACAACAGTGCCCAAGTTATTCCTGGAAATAACATCATCTTCTTCATGCTCTCTTTCACGACATTCCAGAACCATGGTGATAGCCAAATGCCTGCATAAGACACATAAAAAGAAGGTCAAAAACTCTCTTCAACACTTGGCATCTTTTTCATTGAGAAAACTTCAAAGAATTTTTCACTTTTTGGTTCTCCCAGGTGCCTTTGGGGCCACCTGCAAGAATGATGCATTCTCGCAGGTCCCGTGTGGTTGGCCTGCAAGAATGGTTGAGCGCAATTTTAACCCCTAAAACAAACTCAAAAACATGAATTTTACCAATGAAAATGAAAAATGGAACCATGAAAGGGTAGAAGACAAGGAGMTTACCTCACTRCCAGAGACGGTTCRTTGAATGGATGCTCGTACCTCCCGCAATCRAGCRTCGAAATTCAAGGGCAAAAGAGGGGTTTTGGACTGAAATATTGGCAAAGTTACAATGACTATGGTAAAAGGAACTTTTACCCTCTTATATTCATTTTTACCATTTTATTGGTTTTTTATAATTGTTTTATTTATTAAAACCTAATTCCTAATACCCTTGTGAGTGTGACTTTTGCAGACATGACGAATTTGATGTTCATACACAAGGATACATATATTTTTCCCTTTTCATCACATAATTAAGTTGTTTTTTATGGTTTTTTCCACAAAACCTCGAGCTTGGTATTTGTCCGTTCTCACGCTTGAAAATACATGAGAACATGATCAAGCATACTTTTATCACTTTTTCGGGCTCAACAAGGTTATACGAAAAAGGAACCCCCTGGAGTC
>JZKD02S1047410.1:212462-230119 GCA_000966675.3 Picea glauca | reverse complement strand
CGAATTTGACAAATGGAAAAAGGAAAGGACAGACTGCATTATGTCCTTTGATGGAGCCTCAAAGGGCAATCCATGCCAAGCAGGAGGAGGAGGATTAATTGTAAAGCCAAATGCAGAAGTCATGGTACGTTATGCCATAGGCCTAGGCATCGCCACCAACAACCATGCAGAAGCAATGGCATTATGGCAGGGCTTGTGCCAAGCCAGAAGCAATGGAATTCGAAAACTGATTATCATAGGAGATTTCCGAATGTTAATCCGTGCCATAGCCCGTTCCACCAAAACTCAAAATGCACAACTCAATAATTTGTTGGCCAGGATACGCCTCCTCCTTCAAAGGTTTGACTCATATCAAGTGTTCCACGTCCTGAGGGAGATGAATAGAGAAGCGGATGAGGAGGCAAATAAAGGCGCAAAGCTGGAACAAGGACGCATGTGGGCAAACGGCCAGCTCACCACGGTGGATCTACCTTGACCAGCCTCAACCTAATTGGAAGCATGCAAATTGCAAAGAAAGGGACAAGACCAAATCCAGTGCTGGAACATATGCTGAAACAGTGCTGGAACATATGTTGAAACAGTGCTGTAACATATGCTGGAACATAAGCTGAAACATGGTTGGAACATATGCTAAAACACAGTGCTGTAACATATGCTGAAACACAGTAACATATGCTGAAACACAGTAACATATGCTGAAACACAGTGCTAGAACATATGCTGAAACACAGTGCTGGAACATTTGCTAAAACAATGCTGGAACATATGCTGAAACAGTGCTGTAACATATGCTGAAACACAGTGCTAGAACATATGCTGAAATAGTGATGGAACATATGCTGAAACACCGCTATAACAAATGCTGAAACAGTGCTGATACATATGCTGAAACAATGCTGAGACTTACGCTGAAACAATGACTGGAGTTTCGGCATTTAAATTTAATCTAGTTCTATTAGAAGACGTACAGGAACTAGTTCAGTTCACAAGTCTATAGCTATAGAAGTAGAATGGTTCAAAAAGACAGGCCCGAAGAAATTCGAGGCCATTTTGTAATCGAATTTGTGGCTAGTCCACCCCATTAATATAATCTATAACCGTTTCTGTCAAAAAAAAAAACATTGTGTTATTTGATTGTAATAAGAGTATCGATTTATTTTTACATTAAAAATAATGATTTCATCACTTCAAAATTGCATAATGATTTCATCACTTCAAAATTTCAATTTTGATAAAGATGATCTAGCATTCAATATTTTCCATTCTTCTTTTCCTTTTAATAAGAAGATTAACTCTTATCTTTTAACACATCATTTTTAAAATATCATCCTCTAATTTGAGAATGTAAGTTTTCACACTTAAACATAATGTAGAAATTATTTCTGGATGTGTACTTGGTTTTCGTGCCAAAGTTTTGTGTTTATAGATTTGGAAGGGAAGGTGATCGTTGAGTAAGAAATAGGTAAAGAATTAGAAAAATAATGAAATAGTAGAGTCAAAATGGTTGTTGAGAATAAATAAAGAATAACGTACATTCTACTTTTTGACCTTTTTACAGGTATATTTTCTGATGAATTTTGCCTTAAATTGGGCCAAAAATGGTTGGAACTCTATATTTGAATGATTATGTCTATATAATTCAAGTGCCTCAAGGGTTTTTCAGAGTGCTAAATCCATTTATGCATTCAAAAATGCAATTTAAACAACAAAAAATGGTGATTTCACCAAGATCCGTTTCGCAAGATTCCGGTGAAGAAGTTCAAAAATTGGAATGTTTAGACAACGCCATAAATAATTAGATGAGCGAGTAAACATGGAATTTGAGATTAAATAAGGATGAACAATTGATTAGAGGTGAATATTAAGTTATCCTTTGAGAAAGAAAACTATTAAAAAAAAAGTGGGAGAAGAATTAATAATAATATTAATAAAAGATAATAAGGATACAATAATAATATTATATAATAATATAAAATGATAATGTAATATAATTTAATGAGGGATATAATTAAGTTTATGTAATGATGAATATGAAGGTGATGGAGTAGATTAATGATAAATGATAAGATTGGTAAGCTAATCCCTTACTATAATATATTAGTACAATTATTAAAGACACATATACCAAGAGATTAAGATAGCCCTTGAGAAAGAAAAGTGTTAAAAAAGGTTGGAGAAGAGTTAATAACCAACGTAGATTCATTAACTTTAGATCTATCAAGCGTCAAGAGAGATCAAATCTCTCTAGGTGCAAACCTTTAACTTTTCCTCAAGTTTTGCATTATAAAACAAGTTTGCACCTTGAGAGATCTAATCCCCGTGGCTTGATAGATTCGGAGTTAAATGGATCTAGGATGGTTGTTGTCCATTCAAAGTATATATATATATATATATATATATATATATGGAGCCTACATAATTTTTTTATTTAGTTTATTTTTTTATTATTATTTTAATACGTTACGTTACATGAACACCGCCCCCATACTTGGTTGTAGTGTGTGTCTATATATATAATGGAACCGACATAAATTTTTATTATTTTTATTATTTTTAATATTTTATTATTATTTTAATGTGTTATGTCACATGGACATCTCGCCCATACTGGGTTGTAGAGCACCTCTAGGCGCAATAATATTAATTGAAGATAATAATGATTTGATAATAGAATAATGTAATATAATCTAATAATGAAAATGATGGTGAAAGTGTAGATTACTAATTATTGAAAGAAGATAAATTTGGTAAGTTGATCCAAATTAATATAATTTAATAATGAGAAAGGAATAAATGGTATAAATTGACTAAATTGTATAAGTTAGAGCAACTCGAGAGAGAAGAGAAGGCTTTCGTAAGAAGAAGAAAATGAGATGAAAGAATCCAAAAGAATAGGAGGAAACACTAGTTAAGAAAAATAAAGGGGGGAGGGGGGAAGATAGAGATATCCCAGGAAATGAAACTTCACGAAGGTAGCCTACTGATCAAGGTGGTGAATGGTGGGTTTCCAAGACTGGCTAAGTTTGTAGCCATCTTCCTGATTAAAAATATTATGATGTTTTTCTATTTCAAGAGCTTCCCAAATAAATCGAGTGGAGTGGTAAGGGGCTGAGGCTAAAATTTTAGTTTGGTGAAAGAAAATGAGGTGCTTGGATTTTAAAGAGTGTTCAACGATATCTGATTTGGAGATTCAGTATTGGGTTGTATTAACTATATGTTCTTTGAGAGGGGATATATTCCAAAGGAGAAAGGGATCTGGTAAACTCCTGGGCCTGACATTGGGTCAAATTTGTCTTTAACGGTCCTAAAGAGTTGTTTGAGGGTTTTGTACAGTTTAAAAACAATTTTTATACTCTTCTTAGCGAGGAGTTTTGAGATCAAATCAATGGTCCCTTGGATGTAAGACATGGAGATGAGAGCATGAGGAGGGGAGGGGGAGGGTAAATTAGGTTTAGGTTTGGTGGAAGAACAAAAGGCTTAGTTGATTTGGGAGAGAGAGTAACCATTGGACAAGAGGGCCTTGGTTAGGTGAGATTTTTCTTTTGCGAGGAATTGGGGGGCAGAAATCCAAAGGGCATGAGTAATATGGGTTTTGAGGAAAACCCTTTTTTGGGGTCGATGGTGGTGGGAACTAGCATTAAGGTATTGATCGGTGTGGGTCTTCTTTCTGAAAACCTGGTCGGTAAGGGAGCCATCAGGAAGACGAGAAATAAGGACATCCAAATATGGAAGGGAGTTGTCCTTTTGGGTTTACATCATGAATTGGATGTGAGGGGAAAGGATGTTAAGGTGGTTAAAAAAGGATATGAGGTTGGAGTGGCCATGGGGAAAAATAACAAAAGTGTCATCTACAAACCTAAACCAACATTTGGGTTTGAGATGGATTCAAAATGTTCCATAAAAATGTTGGCGACAATAGGCGATAAGGATGACCCCATCACTTTACCTTTGAAGGTAAAGAAAGTGGAGGAAAGACAAATATCAATGAGGTTTAAGGTTTCGAGATCAAACAATGGTTTTGGCTCAAGAATACGAACTATGGAGCTCTGAACTTCTCGGAGCAACTGCAAGCTAGATTTTTTTACAGTTGTGGCCATAGCAGAGGGAAACATGAGCACTAGAGGGGAGGGTAAGGGTACCCCCTCATACAAACAGGTAGTGGTAGACAGAGGTAAAGGGCCAAGGGGTATATTTTTCAAGGCACCAGTGACAAGCACCTCGGGATCTGACCCTGGAATAGGTAAGGAAAGGAACAAGGGGAAAAGCGAATTCATGGAAGAGGAAGCCAGAGAAAATATGAACGTGGCACGAGACACAACAAAGACCAACCAGGTAGAAGGGCGCAACCCGTGCAAACCCAAATCAACACTGATTACAAAGGTGATACTGGAGGATCCACAGACACAACTCTATAGGGATCAGATGAAGGCGCATGTGCTAATTTGCAAATTTATGGGCTTGTGGCCCACCGAGAGAGCGCTGCGCAACTGGATCAAATATCACTGGATTCCAAATGGGGAAGTGGAGCTCCATGTGGGCTCTAAATGTTTCTTCACAACAATCTTCATAAACTTGGAGGACATAGATAGAGTATTTGAAGGAGGGCCATACTTCCATGCATCAACAAGACTGTACATGCAACCATGGAAGGAGAATTTCTCCCCAGAAAAGAGACTTTCAAAAAGGTACCGGTCTGGCTGAGACTCTACTCCCTACCCTTAGACTACTGGTTACCCTCTACATTTGGAGCAATAGGGAATAAACTATGGAAATACATAAAGACTGCAGAAGCCACCTTGAAGGGGAGATACACGTCTTATGCAAGAATATGTATAGAGATGGATGTGTCGGGAGCACTCCCAAAATTCATAAGCCTCGAATTCAGGGATGAGGAATGGATCCAAAACATAGATTATGAACAGATCCCATTCCGATGTAGAAGGTGCATTGAACATGGTCACTTGATCAGGGAATGCCCACTTAATAAAAAATAGGAAGCGAGAAACCCCAAACCACAATAGGATGAGGATGGGTTTGTTAAACCAAACCCTAGAAGGAAAGCCAACACAAAGTAGAGCAAAGGCCAAGCAGGAAATAACCCAGAGGTCCAGATTACCATGGAAGGAAGGGATAAAACCAATCAAGGGGAAGAAGCCAAGAAGGATATGACAAAAAATCAGGAAGTCAGAGAACAAACACCAAACGAGCCCACCGACCGGCCAAATAATCAAAAGGAGCAAGGAAGCTGCACAACTTTGATGGAGAGAGAAATCGGAGACGACAACACCCCCATGCAAGACGCAGAGGGAGAGGCGGAAATGACACCAAGTGAAGTAGGCATAGAAGACCTGTAACTCAGAGACCTAGTGGAAAGGGAAGGGATAGATCTCACGAACATACTGGAGCAATGAAAAAGACATGGAGTGGACAATGTGCCAACATAGAAACTTGATCGCATCCAGTACTTGTTCCTCCTAAGGGAGGAAGCCAAAGCTAGAGGCCTAAAGCGTACACATGGGGAGGTTGGGAACCTAGGAGTCAAAGCCGGTGAGGTACAACCACAACTCTCACCCAAGGAGATGCAGAGGGAAAAAGGTAGGAAATCCAATAGTGTAGCCTTGCAGGATCTTGGAGCGCTAATGATAAACTCAGGTAAGATAAAAAAACTCTTTGCCAACTCCCCCCTGCAAGTTTAAATGAAGGTTATAACTTGGAATATAAGAGGCCTAAATAACCCAAGAAAACAATGAATCCTTAGAAGTAGACTAAAACAGAAACAACCGAATCTCTGCTTTATTCAAGAGACCAAGTGTAATACAGACAGAATGGAAACAATCATTCAACAACAATGGCACAAGTACAAGATGGTGGCTATTGACGGCCACCAAATGGAAGGAGGTATCCTCACCCTATGGAACCCACAAGTGCTAAGCCAAATAGCAGCTGAAGCAACAAGGCATACCCTTACGGTATGCATGCAACTCATTGGGAACACAAAGGTGATTTTATGCACTAATGTGTATGGAGCCCAAGTGTCAAAGGAGAGGAGAGGAATGCTAAGAGACCTAGATGATCTTAAAAACCAAGCCAACAACCTCCATTGGATCCTAGCCAGGGATTTCATCATCATCATATCACTTGTGGAGAAAAAAGGGGGTACAAGAATATTGGATAGAGATGCAAAAGAGTTCTCAAAATTCATAGACACAGTGGAGATGGTAGATTTGAAAACCAATAATGGCCAATTCACCTGGAACAATAAGCGAATGAGCCAACATCACGTAGCAACAAGATTCGACAGATTCCTAGTGTTAGAGTCAATCATTATGCAGGGGCTAACCTTAGACTGCAACATCCTTCCATGGGGGGGATCTAATCACTGGCCAGTGCAACTAGAAGCAGGCTTCCAAACCACACCAAAGAACAAACCTTTCAGATTTGAGAAATTCTGGATGGAACACCCAACTTTCAAGGAAAGAATCAAACAATGGTGGTGTGAGGAGCAACCAAAGCAATGGACAAGGATGTTCAAACTCTACAAAAAACTAAAACATATCAAATATAGGCTCAAGGAGTGGAACAAGGACACTTTTGGGAATATAAACCAAGAGAAGAACAACATTGAAGAAATAATGAAAAATCTCCAGGAAACCTGCATTTCGGAGGGATACAATGAAGAGCGGAAAAAGGAGGAGATCCAGATGACCCAAGAATGGGATGAATGGTGCCAACAAGAAGAAAATCTTTGCCGACAAAAGTCCCATATCAGATGGCTAAAGGAAGGAGAAAGGAACACCAAGTTTTTTCATAGAACAACCATGGCCAGAAGAGCCCACAACAAAAAATTTAAGATTAGGGACCAAGATGGAATAGAAAGAAAGTCCCATAACGACATCGAAAAAACTTTGGTAAACCACTTCCATGGGATATCCTAGGAACCAAACCAAGATAGAACGAAGGCCATACAAAAGGTAATCCAACATATCCCACGCCTGGTAACAGACGAACAAAACAACAACCTGAACAAGCCAATTGCGGAGGAGGAAATAGATCAAGCACTCCAGTAAATGCCTAATGGAAAAGCCCCAGGCCCAGATGGTTTCATAGTGGAGTTATTCAAAGCCTGCTTGGAAGTTGTCAAACATGACGTTTATAGGGTAGTGGAAGACTCTAGAAAGTCAGCCTCCATTTTGAAAGCACTAAATGCTATAATGATTACACCCATCCCCAAAGAAAATGAAGCCAAAACCCTCGATCGTTACATACCTATAGCGCTGTGAAATATGGTGTATAAGATAATTTCCAAGGTCATAGAAAATAGATTGAAACCACTTTTACCCACACTGGTTTCACAAGAGCAGGCAGGTTTTGTGGAAGGTAGGGAAATAATGGAAAATATTATCCATGCTCATGAACTTATCCACACCTGAAGCTTCAGAAAAGAGGGGGAATGATAATACAACTAGACCTATCAAAAGCCTATGACAAAATCAGTTGGTACTATGTGATCAAGACCCTGGAAGCCTCCGGCTTCACCCAACACTGGATCAGATGGATAGTCAACCTAGTATCCACAACAAGCTTCTCGTGGAGCCCCTGACAAACCTTACCGGCCCACGAGAGGCATCAGACAAGGAGACCCGCTGTCCCCCTTCCTTTTCATTTTAATGATGGAAGGACTCAGTCAAAGCATAAAAAGCGCAACCACAATAGGGGAAATAAAAGGTATCAAACCCTACGAGAATTTCCCAAATTCTACACACCAAAAGTTCATGGATGATACCTTACTTCATGGAATGCCCATGGTCAAGGAAGTGAAAGCCTACAAACGAATCTTAGACGAGTTTGGGGAAGCCTCGGGGCAGAGATAAACCAGTCCAAATCTATGATCTTCTTCTTTAATACCAACCCTGCTATCCAAAGGAATTTGGCCAACATCTTGGGCTTTGAATGAAAATCCCTCCCAACCAAGTACTTGGGCATCCCCTTGATAGACAAATCCTACAAGCTATCAACTTGGGAAGGAATATTCAACAAGCTACAAAACTAGGTAAAACATTGGACGTACAGATCCTTCAACCTAGCCAAGTTGGTTTTGCAAGCTATCCCAACCTTCATGATGTCAGTTTTCCCAGCCCCCATAGGGATTCTACAAAAAATAAGAACCATACAAAGGGAATTCCTGTGGCGAGGAGTGGAAACGAGGAAAAAATGGGCACTGGTGGCTTGGGAGAAGGTTTGCAAACCAAAAAGCAAAGGAGGCCTGGGGCTACACGACCCGCAAGTGATCAATGACACCTATGGGGTGAAACTCTGGTGACGATGGGTCAAAGAAATGACCACACCATGGGTCAACCTGTGGAAGGCAAAGTATGCCCCGAACATTAGTGACCAAGACAAAATCCACTTCAGAGGCACCAGGGAAGGTTTCACCATCTGGAACATAGCCTGGTGCAACAATACCTAGATCCAGACACACAACTTTGGGGAAATAAGGAATGGCCGAACCGCTCGATTCTGGGAGGATGCCTGGAAACATGAACCTTGAATGGGAAAACTGGGCCGGGAGGCACTCCAACAAGAGATGATGGCGCAAGGAAAAAAAAAAAGTCTACCATTACTGGAAACAAGAAACAGATCACAACAAATGGAGAATCTGGAACACTCTCACCCCACAGACTAGAGACTAGACCGCATCAACAATTAAAGATGTGGAGGAGGATTTGGGATAGACGAAAAATTGCAGTCACAGATGGAGATGACCAGCTGAGATGGGGGCATAAATCCGGTGGGGAATTCAATCTGAAAGAAGTACGCCACTACATAGCGAACCAAGACCAAGAAGACTCGATGCATCAATGGGACAAGCTCTGGAACAACCCTCATTGGCCAAAAATAAAAATCTTTCAGTGGCTAATACTACACAACCGAATCCTAACTTGGGAAAACCTAAAGAAGAGAGGTTTCATAGGCCCTTCAAGATGTCACCTATGTGAACAAAAGGAGGAAACAACGAACCATCTCCTGGATTAATGTCCCTACATAGTAGAAGTCTGGGACTGGGTGGTAGGCATTTTCCAACAATCTGATAGGATCAGAGGTAATATTTCTGCAACTATAAACACATGGAAGGAAAACTACAACGAATATGAAGAGGTGAATCTTTGTTGGACCCTTAGTCCCAGCATGGTCATTTAGGCAATATGGAAGGAATGAAACCGACGCATCTTCAGGAACCAAAGATGGACGACAGGAAAGATCAAGGAAACAATAATAACCATGACCAGAGAAACGTTACAGAGCTGCAACTGCCAGACAGGAGGAGCGCAACTCACAGATCGAGATCTCAGAATTCTAGAGGCTTTTCAACTGAAAGGAGGACGCAACCCCAATCAGGTAAGAATACTGCCACAACTACAAATAGGTGAGCGCAATTGGAAATCGCCACCAAAAGGCTCCCTCAAGCTAAATTTCGATGGGGCATCGAAAGGTAACCCAGGACGGACATGTATGGGGGGAGTAATCATGGACAATTATGGAAAAATTATTAGGTTGTACACTGGGAGTCTGGGGAACTCAACCAACAATGCTGCGGAATTTGGAGCCTTGGAGACCGGCCTTGAGATACTTCATCAGGAAGGGATGACCAATGTAATAGTGGAAGGAGATTCAATGCTGGTCATGAACACAGTAAGGAAACTCCAAAATGACATGAGAGTGGGAAAAATTCAGAGGCACTGACGCTTGGCGTACTCCCTGCAAAAAATTTAGGAGCATTTGCAGACGGGGATCACAATGGAGTTGCTCTAGGTCCGAAGGTTAGCAAACGGACTAGTAGATAGAATCGCTAACGAAGGAGTCGACAAGGAAGGATCCGAACTAGATTCCACATGTTGTAACATTCCGAATGGCCAGTTTCGGACGGAATGCACCCAACTAGTGACAAAGGACTATGATGAAAACCGAAGTATAAAAGACCACATTGAGGCTGGAGGCCACCATTTGAACACGAGTTACAATGTAGATCATGGTCACACCACAAGAGGCGGTACGACACCATGATCCAGTCAATAGAATGAAGTACAGGGGTTGGCCGTGGGAGAGCGGAAAGGGTAATCTAGAGACGGAAAAGGACGAAGATAAAAAGGATAGCCCGAGGGTAGGAATGGGGACACCTCATCCATGTATAGGTCCCGTGGGAGGAAATGATTGGTGTACAACGTGCAAGGCGAAGGATTGGCACAAGGATGATGACAAGATTCCCAAGCACACACACACTGAAACAGTGAAAAAGGACCAAAAGGTATGCCTTTACGAGAGATCCATGATTACCAGGATAAGAACACATCCTAGAAAACACTTTAAAATAAGAAGCATAAGGGATAGCTATAGACCAACCGACAACAATTTCAGGGACTAGGAAGGGGCGAATAGAAGTGGAGGACGAAGTCAAGACAGAAGCCACTGTATTGAAACAAAGATGGTAGGAAGGAAGAATACCCAGAGTAAGAGAGGGCCTCTAGGGGAGGATCCTCCAACAAGCGCTCGAAAGATCACTAGAATGGAACAGGCGGTCAGGGAGGCCAAAGGCACCTTTCTTGAGTAGGTCGATACAAAGGGAAAAGAGGTCATCGACAGGTGGGAGCGGGAAGTCAACTCCAAGCGCCAGGGCAAAGCCTGGGCATAACTCATTCGAAAAGCAGACGTGATAAGGGACCCAAGGGCTACACAGCCTAGGAAAACCTTCTACCACAAAACGATGGAAGAAGCATGGCGTACAAAAATGCTGATAAGTAAGTTGAGAGCTGACAAGAATGTGACCAACAAGGTGGAAAACCGTTGCCACAAGAAGGAGCTCACAAAAATTCTGAGCCACCTCAACAACCTGGAGGTCAGCGCAAGAAGAATAGCAGAGGATCAGAGAGCGAAAAAATGGAATGACTGGCGGGACAATTCCAACTCTACCTTCGCTATGTCCACCACATGGACATCACTCCAGCAGATCAACGCGAAACACCAACCTGCAATAGAAATTTGCGCACAGTGGAGCAGAAAAAGGAGAGCGAGGCAAGAAAGGAAGGAGATGAAAGCCATCCAATCCTCTTGGACTAGCCCAGCCTCAACCCAAGGTCATTTTGTTTATCAGTATATGAGAAACCCCTGTTATACGTTCTTGGTTTTATGCATATCTTATGGTACAAGTTTCTGTTTTCAAACTAATTTTTGGAGACTGGGTCGGTTTCCCAGGGTGGTGGCCCAACCCTCCCCTCGCTTAGGTAGACAACGAAGCTTCGGGACCCCTGAACTGGTTTCCTTTTTGGCAGATCAAGGGATACCCCTCCGTCCCTTTTTGTAACATAATTTTCTCAGTAATATAGAATCTCAACTCACTTACAAAAAAAAAAAAGGTTTCGAGATCAACAAGTTTAAAGATCAGGGTGAGGGCTTCAGAAACTAGGATTTTAGTAAATAAGGAAATAACATCAAAGCTGACCAAAAGGTCTTGGTCATCACGACCAATTTTTCACCCTTATTTAATCCCAAAGTCCATGTTGACTTGGCCATCTAATTCTTTATTTATTCTCAATGACCATTTAAACTCTATTATTTAATTATTTTCCTATTTATTTACCTATGTCTTAGTCAACGGTCACCTTCCCTGAATCCAAATCTATAAACACAAAACCTCGACACTCGTTTCCTACATATAAGATTTTTGTTGTCCTTGATGATGGGTGGAGTGTCCACTCGAAATGTTGGACATTTCAAAAACCAAGTACATAGTGTTTATCTAGAAATAATTTCTACATCATCCTCTAATAGTTAACGCATTAAAAATTATCTTTAAAAAACAGAAAAATATAATAATAGAGTAGGCCTAATGGTTAAGAACATGTGTTTCCTCCTTGAAGGTCACATGTTAAAATCCATAAGGGGATACGATATGTATACCTCCATAGACTTTAACAATGAAATACCTAGACGAAGAAGGTCCATTTTCCCACAAAATTCTGTATAACTTAACCATAACCTTAAAAATAAATTATTATTATCATTATTAGAAATAAGTTTCCATTATAAATTATAAATTAAATTTATAATTCCAATCCAACCTAACATGTATATATTTTTTATTTTTAATCTTTCAACCCATTTAAAATTAAAAAAGACTTTAACATATAATACGTATTTTACCAACCTTAACCATAGAATGGTACTTAAATTACGTATTTTACCAACCTTAACCATGGAATGGTACTTAAATTCAAAATAACTTTGAAGAAATGGTAAGAGCTTGACAATATAAAAAAGGAGTGCACGTGAAATCGGGTTAGGTGCACATGAAAGGAAGACTGAGTGTATGTGATGACGTATTTTACCAACCTTAACCATAGAATGGTACTTAAATTACGTATTTTACCAACCTTAACCATAGAATGGTACTTAAATTCAAAATAACTTTGAAGAAAAATGGTAAGAGCTTGACAATATAAAAAAGGCACGTGAAATCCGGTTAGGTGCACATGAAACGAAGACTGAGTGTATGTGATGATGTAAGAGAGTTAAATAAATGACTTATTATTATTAATAATTAGTCTAATTATTATTAAAAGCGTTTAATTATTATGTAAGAGTGTTTAATTATTATTAAGAAACTAAATGATGATGATGATGATGATTAACGTCCACTCAGATTGATTGGTCTATCAAACCTTAAAAATAAAAACAAAAATAATTCATTGAAATAAAAATCGTTATCATACCTTGAAAATATAATAATATAAATTGAAGACTAATTTTTAAGAGATTGTGAGGGCACACAACTATCTTCTTATTACATAGGGAGGAAATACTTTCTAAAATTAAGATTATAATAATTTAGATTATGAAAGATGGCTATAAAGTAGTAAAAATGATCATTGTTTTTTAAAAGGAGGTAATCTTTATTGGGGTTAGATATATTGTTATGTTTGAGCATTCCATATCATTCAAAAAGTTTAGTTGTTGCGTGGGACCGATAAAGTATGTACAATGTGACTTTTGTTGTGCCATTGCCAATAACACCTTAAAGTCGAGGTTTTAATAATCTTGTGTTTTTATTCCTTCCTACTTTACTTACCTTAGTTATGTTTTATAACTAATCATGGTGAACGCTCTTGAAAATGTAAGGTGAGTTATATTTGAAGATCTAAACAATGTTTAATGTCTTGATTAAGAAATTATATTGTTAAAATACTTTTTAAACATTGAAATTTGTCCATCCATCATTGACTTCAAGCTCTCCATTGATTTTGCATACTATATGATTACCATATTTAACATATGATTGATATATTTTGGTTCTTGCTCATATATATGAACAAGGGAAATAGTTGCAAAGCATCTAGTCCCTACTTAGTTTTCAGAAGCACGTGCCCTCACCAAACAATTTTAACTGGTCAAATGTTAAGAAAAACTGTTATAAATCAATGTTCACTTAAATCTTATTTAGTTAATCAAAATGTTCCAAGAACGTTTGGTGTGATTCCAATATAAGATAAAGCTATTAAATTTAAAATCTCTGGAGCATCATGCATTGTGGAGTTTGAGCTCCAGGGCGCTATGTTTTTTAACCAGCAATGTGAAGCTACTCATACTCGCAATACTGTTACCCTAGACAAAAACTTACAATGAAATTGACATTTAATATGAAGCTACTCATACTCGCAATACTGTTACCCTAGACAAAAGCTTACCCTATGTTTATTTAAATTGACATTTAATATTTTATGTATTCCCATCTTTGCCTTGTATAAATGTTTATATCCATGATTTTTGTTTTGCAATGTAAGAGGAGTGACACAGAAATCCAATGCCATCATATTTACGTTCCCCAATTACCAATCTTCAGTTAGTAGACATACACATCAACAAATATGATGATACAGAAATTGGTTTGTTGAGTGGCCTGCTCCAAATATCTTATAATCACAAAAGCTTTAGATTCACATTTTCACATGAGCATGAACGTGAACACAGAAACTTATGTTTTTTTAGAAAAAATGGGCGTATATCAAGAGAGCTCATGATCAAGGAAAGTTATCAGAAAAAATATGACATTTTTTCTTTTATTTTTACCAGTTTTTTTTTCCAGACTGTAAATGATTACACTGCAAGAATTGATATACACTATTATAATGTGTTATTAAAATGAAATGACTGGAAAATGGTAATGTATGTATGATATTTATTGTTAATAATGTATATGTGTATTTTTTTAAAATAATTGTTCAAGTGGTAAAAAAACATAGATGCTTTGAGTAAGAAGGGATACTCTATAAATATTTGTAATTGGTTTGGTTGAGGGAAATTTTAGTAAATTTTAACAATAGAAATGAAAAATCATCTCATTTCAGTAATATTTCTAACACTATTTCATCTAAGTTCCAATGTTTTTCAGGCCAACTTGTCTTTGAACAACTATTAAGAAAGATGAATGGATTTGTTATTTATACTAGTACTTGTTTGCAATTGTTCGAAGAAAAGTTGAAGGAATTGAAACTGTCTGTTTTAACTTATTCCTTCTCCTTTTGTTGCTTCTTCCATTCTTCAATTTTCTATCCCAGTTCATAAATACTGCCATCTAATTTACCCTCTACCTTTAATACACACGAGATTCTCTTTATTAAATTCACAATCGTTGTTGTAAATATGTTAGATGAACATGAGAATAAGATACTATATTTCTTTCTTATACCATTATTGCTGCTCAACGGTCTATAATTTGCAGTTGGGTTTTACTATAATTTGCAAGTTGGGATTTACTCTATTTTATGACATCTTGAATATAGGTTTCCAGAATAGAAATTTTACAGAATAGATTGTTGTTGATGTGATTGTTGTTGATGTGGAAGACGTGTCAAACTAGTTGGGCATCATTTTTTACTTAGGAATATTTTTTCAAAATTCCATCTGTAGTAATGTTTAAACATTGTAAGACATGAAATAAATTATAGGTTTGTTGAATATTAACATATACTATTGATGCTTGATAAATACCACTATGATTCCACATATTCAGTGGGTTATCTTGGCGATGGTTATCGAATAAGGTGGCCATGCGAATGAGAGTGCTAGTATTAGCTATTTGTTTTAACATTTTCCGTAACTGGGGTTTCTGCGACTTCCTCTTTCATTTGTGCTCGTGGTGGGTTCTGTGTGATAGTGTTCACTTTCCATCTGTAGAGTAAGATTTGCAGTGTTGGTGGATATTTTATTGCATGAAATTTTGATTGTAGCACAAGCTAACACTGTTAAAGTGTCTAAAGTATCTATACTGTAGAAACCCGTATTTCGAGAAATAAAAAATTTAAAATAGAAAAAAAAAGATGCAACAACTTACCAAATTACCGTCATAATGCTCGAGAACATGGAGAACTTAGGAACACAATTCCCCAAAACTGAGGGAAAATAGGGCATCTGTCCTGTCGCTTATTTCCAAGCATAAATATTGTCCATCCGTCACTGGTCATTTGCATGGGACATACATGGAAAGGGTACTAGATAGGGTAGCAAAACTTCCTTTCTAGCTCTCTAATTCTCATCAACTCCGTTGTGAAACAGGGCGCTGGAAAAGACCAAAAGAAAGGTGGGAAGAAAGAGTATGTATTTTGTGCTCGTTCGGAAAAGTGGAAACAGAAAAACATTTCATTTTAGAATGTGAGGCCCTCAAAGACAGCAGGAAAAATTATGCAGGTATTCTGGCAGCTAGTTCTTGGGATAATCTATTCAGCAAAGAGTTTGTTGAGAAGCTGGGAGCGATTATTGTAAAACTTCACAGGAAAAAGGCCGAATACAAAAGGCAGATGGAAAAACAATCTGTCCCATAGGCTATTTTTAGCCTCGTGGATGTTAAAAATTCTTTCTTTCTTTCTCTGGTTTTGGCGATTGAATGCACCCTCACGCCACAAATAAAACTTTCCTACTAGAGATTGAACGTGCCCTCATGCCATAGATAAAACTTTGCTACTTATGCTTAGCTTGGTCCCCTATGTCCGTCTCTGTCTTTACAACATATTTGTAGAGACATCTGTAGATCATATACTGGTTTCCATAGGCCAGAGAAAATAAATCGTTGATGTTGGAGATATTTTCTCAAGAGGAATTCTTCCTCACTTATTTTATTTTACCATCAACTATCTGAGGAAGATGCTTTTGCAAAGCTCAAAAACATAGTGGTTTCTCTAGCTTGAATTTCTATTGGTACATTTCTAGTCCGCATTTTATTCGCTTGAGCTGCAGTGGATAAGCTGGAATTTTGTATGTTAGGGGCAACCTTAGTACTAAGTATGTCTTAGTGGATTTTGTTCATTGCTACTGTCTTACATATATTCTACAACTCATCTTGCAAGAAAACATGGACTAGCTTCACCTCTAAGGTCTTCACAGGTCTTTGGGCCTACGTCAACTATAGATTTCTTCACAGGACTATGGGCCCAAGTTGATTGTAGATTATGCTTCTATGATCATGTATGCCTTTTATATATTTTGCAGATAGATTATCTAATCTATGCCAACCATGCAATAGATTATATTAATTAAGTCTGAAATTTTCCATAGTAGCTTAGATTGTTTTGATGAAAAATGTTTTGTGTTGTTTTTTTTTGCAACGTCATTATACAGTTTGGAATAAAGGTACACTGGAGTGTTGATGATTATATCTGCTTTGATTCTAGCTGCTATCTCCACTTCCACTTCTTCTTCCCCTTCAAAGGCATGCAAACCAAGAGAAGGTCTTCCCAAAGGTTTCGAATTCCAGGTGTATGAATTACAAAGGATCTTGTTCACTAGAGGAGGATCGAATCCCACTGGGTTTACAGTGAACGAGGTGATTAGATGCAATACTTGCATGCTGCACTGTCTAAAACATTAAGGCTATATCCCTTGCTCCCTATAAACTATAAGAAAGTTATACAAGATGAGGTATTTCTTGATGGGGCATGTTTGAAAAAGGGAACACACCTCATCTTTCCAATCTCAGTTAATAGGATATGGACTTATTTCAGTTAATGATGCTATGCAACTCAACTGAAGAAACCATGGATTCCTGATCAAGGTGGTTTTAAGATTCACTATGGAAGGTGGTTTTAATATGTACTATGGTATCAAAAGGGCCTCTTTCCTTTAGGACACGCAGAGAGGTTTCACTACTGGTCTTTTACCATTTGCAGTATGCTATAGGGTTGCATCGACTAAACACCATAAAGTGTTTGGAGTCAATTTGGAGAATTTCTCTGGTCATATGGAATTATCCCTCATCCTGTCAGATGCCCCTATGTATGTTGGAGAAAGGGGACACCAAGAAAGTGCATCGCTTGCATTAAAATCTACCGACACAAAATAAAGAATCAATGTGTAATTGTTCGACAAATTTAAACATTGATACTATTAACTTCATTGATAGATGACTAGAGTCCCTACCAGGTGTATCCTTCAAAAGTGATGGAATTTGTGGGAAATATTCCAAATAGGGAAGGCTAATCCCATCATTAATCTACTATCAACACAGACAAACAAACAAGATACCCTGATAGAAAATAAAAATGTTAGAGTGGAATTCAAAATTTGGTGAAAATTGTTTTTCCTCAACATTCATTCTTGTCTTTGATATGTTATGC
>JZKD02S1047410.1:172985-211375 GCA_000966675.3 Picea glauca | reverse complement strand
CAAAAATTAAATAAAGTAAATGATAAAATTGGAAAAATGTATTATTTGTTTGGGAAAAAAAGCGATAATATAACATTTTTTAAAAACAATGCAAAACACACCCATTAATGTAACATAATGGACCAAGTAATAGGCAGTTAACGATAGTTGATCGCAAAGGGAATGCTATAGTGCCTCGCTGGAGGCAGGGACTAACAAGGATCAAAATATCAAATATATATCATTTGGGTTTAGTTTAGGTGGTTGAGCGAAATAATGTTATTTTTTCCACCCAATTTCAATTCCTGCAAATGATATATTTGAATTCTTAATGAGTATATTGTTGTAACGACTTTGATTTATGTGTTGACGATACCTTGTGAATTTCTCGAGATGTATATGATCCATATTATTTTTGAGAACAAAATGAAGGCATAGATATAACAATGAAATATACAGATATATTGCAAGATACAAAAAAATATTGCAACAAACACATAGATACAATAATGAACAATTTTTTATTAACAAGAGAATGTACAAAAACTATAAAATTACAGAGTGAATGACTCGCTAGAATGGTGGAAACCTATCTTTGAGAAGAGATGTGATGGCTACGCTCATTCGCAAGAAGATAATGGTTACAATGAGGCTCCAAAGCCCTTTTTAACATAAAGAAAATCCAAAACCCTAATCCAAGAAGATGAAAAGCCAACATATTTGTGGACCCCATTTTGGGTAGTTTGGTGTATCAACTTCTTCGGGGCGTAACTTTGGCATACGATCTGCATTTTGCGTGCACGATAGCTCATTGGAAATATAATGATGAGGAGGTTCATTTCACAGGCTTAGTCATGCCTTAGGTGGTTATTGAGGTTTCCAATCATGAAAAAGCGTCGTTTAGGTCCAAAAAATGGCCTCATAAGTTTAGGACCCAAAAAAATGCTAAAATAGTAAATCACAAAAGAACTGTTTTGAGCCAGTTAGAATAGGTTGGTGACCATCAATATCCACCTAGATCAATCATCCCTCATTAGGAATAAATGATCTCCATTGCGTTGAGTTCCCGAGGGAGAGGGGGAAGCGTTTGCTGAATCTGAACCTTGGTGAGATGCTTTCCTTGCTTGAGAAGTTGCGCTGCTTGGCTTGTGGAAGGTTGTCAAGAACCTAATGTCGGAAGGGTTGGACCTTTTTAACCAGTATCACTAGATGACATGACTATGTGTAGAAGGAATCTTTGCGCTTTGCTGGAATATTTTCGACCTGCTTCTGCTGGACAAAGGGTGCTTGGATTGAGGATGCAGTGGTTGTAGTGTCCTTTTGTTCATCTTTTGAAAAAATTGTGAAGAGGCTGAACTTTGCAGTATGAGAGATCACTTTGTGACACTGATTTGTTGGTACAATAGTTAGAACTACTTTTTGTATCTTGCAGGGATGAACCCCCAGAGTAACAATAACGCTACGGGGTCGAGACTCATAAAAAACATGACACCTCCACATATATGGATGACATAACAAAACTTCACAGATTTCTAGTGGCAAAAAATTATAAAGTACCTCATCCTTGAAGGGATTGATGTCGTATGACAAGAAACACTATTGGCTGACACGAAGATCTCATACCTGGCGAAGCCATCCGATGTTGTATGGCCGTGGGTGTGGTGTTGTCGACAAATCCAACTACTTGATGACATTTGCTGAGATGAGGATATTCTGGATTTTTCTATCAACAATAAAATGCAATGACATCCCCTTCACCTACATCTGTGAATAGAAAAGGTGATCCCCCTCCTTAGGATCCTCTGGTTTTTCTGGTCGCATTGTTGCAGTCGCAACAATGGTAGTGGGTTCTGCATCAATTATCTGTCTCCTTTTATTAGTGTCTAAATCGGAGTCCGAGTCGGGGCTCGACATTATTTCTTTGAGATCGACCACCAATAACTGTTTTGAGCGACATTCATCGGTGTTGTGTCGAGGGATTTTGTGGAACATATTTTGAAATATATAGAGATATTGTGAGATACACAAAAATATTGCAATAAACACAGAGATACAGTAATGCACAATTTTTATTAACGAGAGAATGTACAGAAACTGTAAAATTACAGAGTGAATGACTTGGTAGAATGGTGGAAACTTACCTCTGAGGAGAGATGTGATGGCTATGCTCATTCACAAGAATATGATGGTTACAATGAGGCTCCAAAATCATTTTTAACATAAATAAAATCCAAAAACCTAACCCTGGAAGATGAAAAGCCAATAAATTTGTGAACCCCATTTTGGGTAGTTTGGTGTATCAACTTCCCGGGAGCGTAACTTTGGCATATCATCTCTGTTTGGGGCACATGATAGATTTTTGGAAACGTATTGATGAGGAGCTTAATTTCACAGGTTCAATCATGTATAAGGATATCATTGAGGTGTCTGATCGCAAAAAAAAGTCGATTAGGCCCTTAAAATGGCCCTCGAAGTTTATGACCCAAAAAACTGCTAAAAATAGTAAATTGCCAAAGAACTATTTTTGAGCCATTTGGAATAGGTTGGTGGCCATTGATATCTACCTGGATAAATCCTCCCTCATGAGATGAATATGAATATGTCTACATGAGATGAATATGTGCAAAATGGAATGGGTTGGACCTTTTTAACTAGTCTGTCTACATGAGATGAATATGTGCAAAATGAATTTTTGCGCTTTGCTGCAATCTTGTCAAGACTCCTAAACAACATGACGCTTCCACATATATGGCTGGCCTAACAGAACATCACATACTTCCAGTGGGGAAACATCACACAATACCTCATCCTTAAAGGGTTTGATGCTGCATGATAGGCGACACTGCTAGATGAGAAAAATATATCATACCTGGCGAATCCATCCGATGTTTTATGGATGCAGGTGTGGTGTTGTCAACAAATACAACTATTTGACAACCTCTTCTTATATGAGGTTCTTATGGCTTCTGTTATGAACAATAAAATGCAATGGGGTCCCCTTCACCCACATCTGTGAATGGAAAAGGAACTCCCCCTCCTTAGGATCTTTTGGTTTTTCTGGTTGGATTTTTTAGGTCGCGACAGTGGTCATGCATTCTGCATCAATTATCTATCTCCTTTTATTAGTGTCTGAATCAGATTCCGAGTCGGGGATCGACTCTGTTTCTTTTATCTCTACCACTAATGACTGTTTCGAGTCATTCATTGGTGTTGTGCCAAGGTATTTTGTAGAAGTTGCACCACTTCCCAGTGTCATTCTTCATCTTCTCGTTACCCTTATTTTCCTATGGATTGGACTAGTTTTCTTGAGGTTGTCTGCTCTGTGAGTTAGGGACGCCTTTACCATACTTTGGTTGTTGCATATTTGCAGACCCAAATTCCTGCTTGTTCTTCTACTTAAATTTATGCTCGATTTTGGCAACATATTTATTAGCGGCTCCTGATGATGAGATGTACAGAAACTCAATTTTGGTTTCAATGTACATGTGTAGAGCTCCATGGTATTTTAGAACCAGATGTCGCTCAAAGACTTTGATACCCAGCTTGGTGTGCAAGGTATGGAAGGTATTTGTGAACTCCAACACTATTTGGTCCCACTCTTGATGAAGCGTGGTCCATCTCATGCACTGGTTATCATAATTTCCCATAGGGTAATATTGCTCCTTGACCACATCCATAAAAAAATTCCAAGTGGGCTCGGCCCAAAATATTCCAAACTCCTCTGTGGAAATTTTCTCCTAGTAAGTTTCCCACCAATGTTTGACTTGGGGGAGAGCCTTAAGGAGCACAAAGGTGATATTTTATTTGTCTGAAAAGTTTTGAATGAAGAAATAAACTTCTAACAAATTTAACCATTTTTCCAAATCTTTCGCATCGATTTGACCTTCAAATACGATTATATCAAAATTAACTTGTACCTTGAATGGGGTAGCATCTCCAAAGTGACTGCTTGACGAATATGCACCTATTATTATCGACACTATTTGAAGGATTTGTGCAAAATTCTCCAACATCTCGTTCCTCTGTTTCACGAGTGCTTCCATGAGAAACAACTTGATGAGATATTCTGCTCCTACGTCTCTCTTTTCTTTCACCATGGGAGGATTCTTGGGATGATGAGAGAGGTTGTCCTCAAGGGAAACTAGCTCGAGACCCAACTCTCTATACCCTTACCTCATCGGGGACATGAACTAAGAAACAACAATGAGGAGCCTACTCTAATACCACTGATCCAGATTATTTTTGATAAATAAATGAAGGAAAAGATATAACAATGCAATATACAGATATATTGTGAGATACACAGAAATATTGCAATAAACACATAGATACAATAATGCACAATTTTTATTAATTAGAGAATGTACAAAAACTGTAAAATTACAGAGTGAATGACTCGCTAGAATGGTGGCAGCTTATCTCTAAGAGATGTGATGGCTATGATCATTCACAAGAAGATTATGGTTACAATGAGGCTCCAAAGTCATTTTTAACATAAAGAAAATACAAAACACTAACCTCAAAAGATGAAAAGCCAATAGATTTGTGGGCCCCGTTTTGGGTAGTTTGGTGTATCAACTTCTTGGGGGAATAACTTTGGAATACAATCTCCATTTGGGGTGCACAATAGCTCGTTGGAAAGGTATTGAAGAGGATCTTGATTTCATAGGATGAATCCTTCCTTGAGAGATAATTGATGTGTCTGATCATGAAAAAACGTTGTTTAGGCCCTGGAAGTTTAGGACTCGAAAAACTGGTGAAAATAGTAAATTGCCAAAGAATTGTTTTGAGCCAGTTGGAATAGGTGGGTGGCCACCAATATCCACCTAGATCAATCGTCAATCATTAGGAAGAAATTGTCTCCATTGCGTTGAGTTCTTGGGGGAGAGGGGGAAGTGTTTGCTGAATATGAACCTTGGTGAGCTACTTGCTGTGCTGGAGAAGTTGCGCTGCTTGGTTTGTGGAAGGTTGTCTAGAGCTTGATGTTGGAAGGGTTGGAAATTTTTAACCAGTCTATCTACAAGAGATGACTGTGTGCATAATGAATCTTTGGGCTTTGTTGCAATATTGTCGACCTGATTTTGATGGATAGAAGGTGCTTGGACTAAGGCTGCAGTGGTTGCAGTGTCCTTCTGTTCACGTTTTGAAAAAATTCTGAAGAGGTTGAACTTTACGGTATGAGAGTTCACTTTGAAACACTTTTTTTTGGGTACAATAGTCAGAACTACCTCTGGTATCTTGTAGGGATGACCCCCCAGAGTAACAATGACACTACGGGGTTGAGACTCATAAAGAACATGACGTCTACACATATATGGTTGGCCTAACAAAACATCAGAGACTTCTAGGGGGGAAACATCACACAGTACCTCATCCTTGAAGGGCTTTATGCCATATGACATACGACACTATTGGCTAACACAAAGATCTCTTCCCTGGCGAAGATACCTGATGTTGTATGGCTACGGGTGTGATGTTGTCAGAAAATCCAACTGCTTGATGACCTCTGCTGAGATGAGGTTCTTTTGGATTCCAATATCAACAATAAAATGCAGCGGGGTCCCCTTCACCTACATTTGTGAATGGAAAATGCGCTCCCCCTCCTTAGGATCCTCTGGTTCTTTTGGTTGGATTGTTGTGGTTGCAACAATGTCAGCGGGTTCTGCATCAATTATCTATCTCCTTTTATTTGTGCCCGAATTAGAGTCTGAGTTGAGGCTCTGATCCAGGTGGATATCGGTGGCCACCCACCTTTTCTATCTGTCTCAAAACAACTTTCTAGCAATTTTGATAATTTACTATTTTTAGCAGTTTTTCGGGTCCTGAACTTCTAGAGCTGTTTTGAGGCCCTAAATTATGTTTTTTGGGGTATGTTGCGGTTGCAAAATTTCATCAAGAAATTTTGTGCAACTGTTGTATTCCTCGGATAGATCTTTCCATCAGGCTATCATGTTCCTAAAACGAAGATCGTATGCAAAAGTTACAACCCTGAGAAGTTGATGTACCGACTTACCCAAATGGGGCCCACATGACTTTTGGCGCTTCATCTCCTACGGTTAGGTTTTTGGATGTTTAGGGTTTTTGAAACTTTTGTTTATTGTAAAAAGGCCTTGAGAGCCTCATTGTAATCATCTTCTTGCAAATGAGCCCAACCGTCACATCTCTTCTCAGAGATAAGCCGCCACCATTCCAGCAAGCTTGTTTTCCGCTGCCGTTTACAGTTTCAGCTTATTTCCTTATTGAATAGAAAACTAGTTTTACTGTATCTATGTTATTCTATGTTAAGAATATGGTAATAATCAGTAGTCATTTCGTTCTTCTCATAAAATTTGGATCAGTGGTATCCGAGCGGTCTGCTCCTTGTCGTCTTAATGCATGTCCCCAACGAGGTTGGAGTACAAAGATTTGGGTCTCGAGCTTGTTTCTCTTGAGGACAAAAGCTCTCACACACCTAAGCGACCTCTCATGGAAGGAGAAAAGAAAGATGATGGGACAAGAGATCCTTTTAAACTGTTGAATGAGGAATCCCTCATGCAATAGAGGAATAAGATGGTGGATAATTTCGCACAAATCCTTTGCCGACTACCAACAGGCGACACATCTTCTTCAATGGGAGGTACCGCCCCCTTCAAGGTATAAATAAACTTCGATATTCCTGTATTTGAAGGTCGGATAGACACAGATGCTGTAGACAAGTGGTTGAATCTACTAGAAGGGTATTTCTCTGTCCATAACTTTTCGAATAGAGAAAATATTACTTTTGTGCTCCTCAAAGCCGTTCCACATGTCAAAGATTGGTGGGAAAATTTTTGTGAGCAAAAGGAAACAAAGGAATCCTCATTATTTACAGTCACAACCACTTGGGAATCCTTCAGGGATTCTATTAAGGAACAATACTACCCTGTCGAAATTTATGACGACTTGTATACCAAATGGACCACACTATGACTGTAAGAAAGAGACCAAGCAGTGCCATATTTCACAAATATCTTCCATACCTTGCGCACCAAGATGGGTATCAAAGATTCAGAGAGACATCTAGTTCTCAAGTATCACGGTGCTCTGCATAGATACATCCATACCTAAATGGAATTCCTGGACATCTCATCCTTGGGCGCGGCCTACCGATATGGCATTAAAATCGAGCAAAAGCTCTAACAAAAGATGTGGCAATTTGGGTCGGGGAATCCCTCACAACAAAAGCCAGGAAAGGGTGGCCCCAGCCCACAAAACAAAGGACAGAGCAAAGATGGACAGTATCAGGACAACCAATCCAAGCCGCAAGAAAAGAAGGACACCGGAAAGATAAAGAAATATACCAGGAAGTGGTGCGACTTCCATAAGATCCCTTGGCATATCACAACTGATTGCCGCTCAAAGAAGACACTAGTGGCCGAAGTTAAAGCCTCTGAATCAGATGCAGGTTCTGACTCTGAGTTAGAACCAGAAAGGGGAAGACGAATCATTGACGCAGAACCCAGTGCCATCGTTTCTACCACCAAGCTCCATCATGGTGAACTAGACGAGCCAGAAGAAGGAGAGCAACTCTTCCATTCACAGATGTGGGTAAAAGGCACCCCACTACACTTCATCATTGATAGTGGTAGCTAGAAGAACCTCATCTCAGTAGAGGCCATCAAGCGGATGGCCCTACCGACAATGCCGCACCCACAACCCTACACGATTGGATGGCTTCACCAAGGAAGCAACCTCCACATCAGCCAACAGTGTCGACTGTCGTATGGCATCAAGCCCTTCAAAGATGAGGTATTGTGTGATGTTGATTCTCTCGAAGTTTGTGATGTTCTTTTTTGCCAACCTTATTTATGGAAACATCATGCTGTATATGAGTCTAGGCCTCGTAGTGTTATTATTACTTTGAAAAGGAAATTGTACAGGATACTTAAGGCTATCCCATCTAGTGATATTTACTTAATCTCTTCTAAGTAATGCAGGAAGGTCATATCTCAGATGGGGAAGTTTGTCTTCTTCATGATTCGCTCTCAAAATGAGAGAAAAATCATAGCCACATCCAGGGTCTTTGCAGCCTACCTCTCCACACAGCAGAAGCAAGTAGATAAGGTCATGGAAGACTACTCAGATATCTTCTCCTCACCTACCAGGGTGCCTTTGCATTGCCAGGTCAAGCACTCCATCGATCTGACCCCCGACGCACCACTGTCGAATGGGCCGGTCTATCGCTGCTCTTTGTTAGAGAATGAGGAGATCAAGCGACAGATCCAAGAATTGCTCCACAAGGGGCACATCCATCCTATCTCATCACCTTGCGGGATCCCAATCGTGCTGGTATAGAAGAAAGATGGAACCTGACGACTTTGCATTGATTATCGGGCTCTAAATAAAATCATAGTCAGAAACTCGTACCCGATTCCCCAAATCAACGACCTCCTTGATCAACTCATGGGGGGGAAATACTTCAGTAAGATTGATATGAAGTCTGGCTACCACCAGGTCCCGATAGAATAGACAGATGTATGGAAGACAGCCTTCAAGTCAAAGGAAGGCCTTTTTGAATGGTTGGTCATGCCCTTTGGTCTGACAAACGCTCCAGCCACTTTCATGAGGATGATGGATGATATCCTGTGACCATTCACCAATAATTTTGTAGTGGTGTATCTTGATGACATTCTCATTTACAACAAGACTTCGGCCAAACACTTGCAGCGTAGTCAACATTTTCTGCACACCCTGCGACAACACAAGCTATACACCAACTTGGAAAAATGCTCCTTCAACATGGACAGGGTACATCACCTAGGCTACATCATTGATCAACATGGAATACATGTGGATCCAACCAAGATCCAAGTCATCCATGACTGGCCAGCCCCAACCACACTCACTGAGCTTCAGAGATTCTTGGGTCTTGCCGATTTCTACCATAGGTTTGTGTTGGGATTCTCCCATATTGCATGGGCCCTTAGCCAAATAACCAGTGGTGGTGGTAAGGAGAAATTTGTGTGGGGCCGGCCCCAACAACAAGCGTTCGATGATTTGAAGCAGCGCTTGTGCTCAGCCCCAGTACTTTCACTACCAGACCTGCAACAACCCTTTGAGATTGAGACCGATGCTTCGGACTATGTTGTGGGTGCTGTTCTCACGCAACACAAACACACCGTGGCCTATCATAGTGTGACACTATCAGATGCTGTCCGTAAGTACCCTACTTACGACAAAGAAATGTAATCCATTGTGAAAGCTTGCTGCCAGTGGAGACATTACATTCTTTGGAGGGAGACGATCATCCACATTGATCATATGCCACTGCAGTTCATGCAGACACAAGGAAAATTGCAGAATGACCGCCATCAAAAGTGGTCCATATACTTGCAACAATTCCATCTCAACATCAAGTACAAAAAATGAAGCACCAACCGCGTTGCTGATTGCCTCAGCAGACCACCAGTTGCGGCAGTCACCAAAGTTCTAGAATACTACGGCCATGAGACCTCTGGATGGCCCCAACTCTATGAGACAGACCCAGACTTTGCCACCACCTACCAAATGTTGGGTGCAAAGGCAGTTGTCAATAATTTCCATCTTCAGGATGGGTTGTTGTGTCGTCTAGGCCATATATGTGTTCCCTCAAGTGAGCAAGCGAAGCTAATATGGGAAGCCCACTATAGCTGGGTGGAAAGACACTTTGATGCCGAAAATATAGTGGCGATGCTACAAAAACATTTCTATTGGCCGAAACTTCGACAGGAGGTCTGCAAGTATATCAGGTCTTGCACTGCATGCGTTATTGCCAAACCAACCACTAAGAAACAGGGCCTATACACCCCTCTTCCTACTCCTGACAGACCATGGAAATCCATCTCAATGGACTACATGTCGGGCCTCCCATCCACCAAGTGGGGAAATGACTATGTTTTTGTGGTTTTCAATTTCTTTTCTATGATGGTGATTCTGGTTGCTTGCAAGAAGAGCATCACAATAGAAGCCACTGCCAAGCTCTTCTTTGAATGAGTCTGGGTACATTTTGGAATCCCACAAACCATTGTCTTAGATTGAGACAGTCAATTTCTCAGCACATTCTTGTCGAGCCTCTGGTCACTTCTGGACACTAAGATCACCAAATCCAAGACCTTCCACTCCCAGACAGATGGCCAAATTGAGGTTGTAAATCAGATGATCGTGCATATCCTATGCATGTATAATTCCAAGAACCCTCGCACATGGGATGAGAGTCTTCCCTATGTCCAAAATAGCTACAACCGAGCCCTGCATAGCTCAATCAACCACAACCCCTTTCAGGTGGGGTTGGGATTCCAACCATTGGGTCCCATAGATGTTGCACTTCTTCTTGCTGTCACATCGACCGACTCCTCTCCTGCTCCAACTGAGACTGACAAAGACACCCGGTTCATTGAGAGGATACAACACATCCACCAACATGTTCAATATATCCTACATAAGTCCAATGACAAGGACAAGCAACACCATGATCAACATCGGGTTCCACATAAGTTTCAGGTGGGCGACAAAGTTTGGTTGCACTTGCAGAAATAACGCCTTATAGAACCCCATCAGAAGCTTCACCCACTCTGTTATGGGCTGTACACCATCACCAAGGCTGTGCAGGATAATGATTTTGCACTCAACATTCCTCCTTTCCTTGGCCTACACCCAATGTTCAACATGGACCTCCTTCGACCTTATTTCCCACCATTATTGGACACCTCAGACGTAGTAGAACAACTGACACCAACAGAGCTCAACCCTGACTGCATACAACAGGAAGCCATTGATCAGATTGTGGACACACAGATCAAGGGCACTCAACAACAAAGGATCTATCTTTATCGAGTCGTCAAAGCATGGCAACTCCTACACCAAGGCAAGTGGCTCACCCGGGGCCAAATTCAACAGATATTTCCTCATATGATGGGGGAACTCAAAGTAATGGAGACCATTGCTTCCTAAGGATGGAGGATTTATCCAGGTGGATATCGGTGGCCACCCTCCTTTTTCATCTGGCTCAAAACAACTTTCTAGCAATTTTGATAATTTACTATTTTTAGCAGTTTTTCGGGTCCTGAAGTTCCGAAGCTGTTTTGAGGCCCTAAACGATGTTTTTTTGGGTATGTTGAGGTTGTAAAATTTCATTCTGAAATTTTGTGCAATTGTTGTATTCCTCAGATAGATCATTCCAACGGGCTATCATATGCCTAAAACATAGATCGTATGCAAACGTTACGACCTCGGGAAGTTGATGTACTGACTTACCCAAACAGGGCCCACATGACTTTTGGCGCTTCATCTCCTAGGGTTAGGTTTTTGGATGTTTAGGGTTTTTGAAACTCTTGTTTATTGTAAAAGGGCCTTGAGAGCCTCATTGTAATCATCTTCTTGCGAATGAGCGCAGCCCTCACATCTCTTCTCAGAGATAAGTTTCCACCATTCCAGCAAGCTTGTTTTCTGCTGCATTTTACAGTTTCAGCTTATTTCCTTATTGAATAGAAAACCAGTTTTATTGTATCTCTGTTATTTCATGTTAAGAATCTAGTAATAATCTGTAGTCATTTCGTTCTGCTCATAAAATCCGGATCAGGCTCAACTTTGTTTCTTTGATCTTGGACACCAATGACTGTTTCGAGTGACATTCATCAGTGTTGTGCCAAGGGTTTTTATGGAAGTTGCACCACTTCTCAGTGTCATTCTTTGTCTTCCTGTTACCCTTCTTTTCCTATTGCTTGGACTGGTTTTCTTGAGGTTGTCTACTTCATGAGTTAGGAATGCCTTTACCATACTTTGGTTGTTGCAGATTTGCAGACCCAAATTCCTGCTTGTTTTGCTGCTTAAATTTATGCTCGATTTTGACAACATATCTATAGGCGGCTCCCAGTGATGAGATGTCTAGAAACTCCATTTTGGTTTGGATGTACATATGTAGAGTTCTGCGATATTTCATAACCAGATGTCACTCAAAGTCTTTGATACTCAACTTGGTGCACAAGTTATGGAAATTATTTGTGAACTCTGACACTATTTGGTCACGATTTTGATGCAGCGTGGTCCATCTCATGTATTGGTCATCATAATTTCCCACAGGGTAATATTTCTCCTTGATGGAATCCATAAAAAAATCCCAAGTGGGCTCAGCCCCAAATATTCCACACTCCTCTATGGAAATTTTCTCCCAGTAAGTTTCCAACCAATGTTTGACATGGAAGAGAGCCTTAAGGAGTGCAAAGGTGATCTTTTCTCTATCGAAAAAATATTGAACAAATAAATAATCTTTAGCAAATTTAACCATTTTTCCAAAGCATCCGCATCAATTTGACCTTCAAATACGAGAATATCAAAATTAACTTGTACCTTGAATGGGGTAGAGTCTCCAAAGTGATTGCTTGACGAAGATGCGCCTGTTATTGTCGACAATATTTGAAGGATTTGTGCAAAATTCTCCAACATCTCGTTCTTTTGTTTCACGAGGGCTTCCGTGTGCAACAACTTGAGGAGATATTACGCTCCTATGTCTGTATTTTATTTCTCCATGGGAGGCTACTTGGGATGATGAGTGAGGTTTTCCTCAAGGGAAACTAACTTGAGACCCAACTCTCTGTACCCTTACCTCGTCGGGGACATGAACTAAGAAACAACAATGAGGAGCCTGCTCTAATACCATTGATATAGATAGTTTTTGAGAAATAAATGAAGGCAGAGATATAACAATTAAATACACAGAGATATTGTGAGATACAAAAAAATATTGCAATAAACACAGAGACACAGTAATGCACAATTTTTATTAATTAGAGAATGTACAAAAACTATAAAATTACAGAGTGAATGACTCGCTAGAATGGTGGCAGCTTATCTTTGAGAAGAGATGTGATGGATATGCTCATTCACAAGAATATGATAGTTACAATGAGGCTACAAAGTCCTTTTTAAAATAAATAAAATACAAAACACTAACCTCAGAAGATGAAAAGCCAATAGATTTGTGGGCCCCATTTTGGGTAGTTTGGTGTATCAACTTCTTGGGGGCGTAACTTTGGCATACGATCTCTGTTTGGGGCACATGATAGCTTGTTGGAAAGGTATATATGAGGAGATTCATTTAAAAGGATGAATCATGCCTTAGGAAATAATTAAGGTTTCCTATGAAAAAAAAACACTGTTTAGGTCCTTAAAATGACCCTTGAAGTTTAGGACTCGAGAAACTGCTAAAAATAGTAAATTGCCAAAGAATTGTTTTGAGCCAGTAGGAATACATGGGTGACTACTGATATGCACCTGGATCCATATATTTCACATGAAAATAAATAAAAACACATTGTTGCATATTAATAAAGGTTAGAGAGTTCACGAGACATAATTAGAATTTCATTAGACATAGTAAGCTAGACATCTTATGAGGTTCACTAGATATTAATGATGGTGGTGGTGGTGATGATGATGATGATGATTGAAACACACCCAAACCCCTAAAATCACTTAGGCTGGTTGGATGCTTTATTTTCTTCTCTTTCTTCAGAGTAAGAAATTAGGTTACTCTCCTTGGTTTCGGTTCATCACTATTTAAGTGAGACCTTCTCTTTTCACAAATTTTGTTATGTTAAATATTATTGGTTTGATCCCCATATTACCAACGAAATACCTCTACAAAGTTCGCTGAAATGTATAGGGACCTATACTCCCTCAAATGAATGTTTAGAATCACTTCTTGCCTCTATCTCAGTGATCTAGAATGACTTAGACAATTTCCCATCAGAACAATGGGTTACAAAGTTAAATTCCATTTCGATGGGTTTTATTTCGATGGATCATTTCGACAGATCCAACTTCTTAGAATAAAAAATCAACGAATCTGATCTCAATGATACTTTAATTCAACCGATGGTTATCTCCCATCTTTTCAACTGCTCGTTAGATGAACAGGTGGGTCCCACGAATATCCTACAACTGAGATCACATCACACCCATTCTATGATCTATGTCTCATGTTCATTCTTAGAATGATCCTCGTCAGAGTACATCCACTTCGGGCATCGAAGGCCACTTTGACCACCTCACTTTGATGACATCCTCCGATGGATCCAAAGGTTCTCACGACACCTCAACCAATTATCAATATTTGCTGAAAGGTCAGTTAAGGTTCGGAGACCTTCCTCCTTGGAAAGGATCACCCAAAATCCAATGGTTAAAATCCGTCGGGACATCTTTTGACAGATCGATAGTCCTCGAAATATTTGGATGTCAGACTCCTTCAGATACCATAGTCTCGATCTGTGACTGTCCGTGTTCCATTGGACTTATACATGGAATCAATGATCCAGAATTCATCATCCCACTCTCCGATAGATAAACAATTCTCTTTGACTCGAAGCCTCTCCCATCAAAGTCCCTTTACAATAGTGCATTGGGTCATTCCGACGACCTCACATTCTAACCAACAGTCAAGGTATTTCCTCCATACCAAATCAACGGTTGTGCATCCTTTTGACTCAAGATAACGATTTTCTCCAGGTCAACAGTTTGATTTAGGACTTAACTGATTAGACTATCTCTAAGTATGTCTATCAAGGTTATACCAAACCTTCTTGTACTCTCACCTTCACTATGAATTGGCTCAGGAAATTCACCTTAAACCTGTATGAAGATTTGCATATCTTGCAAACTTTCCATTTCATGATAGGGAGTTTTGCTGGCCTTAAGGCTCCCTAATTACACAGAGACCCTCTTTAGGTATCATGGTATTCACTTCCAATTCCTTGGTGAATATTTTTCATATATTGCAAGCCTTCCATTCAAGGGCTTGTAGTTCCATGGAGTTACACCCATTATTGTCATCACTTATCAAGTGAAGGTTTATATCCTGCAAGATTTCCATTTCAAAGGCTTGTAGTTTTCATAGGAATACACCCTACCCTTACACTGCTTACTTGGTTACATAGATCTATCAAGTTAACAATGAAAAAAAACATACATAATCCATTTTACCTCGAGAATTCAATCATTCCTTACATATATTTAAATTTATCACTTAAAACACAAAACAACATATTTACATCACTAAACATACATCAAACATGTTAAGTTAAAACGATTATATATTCAGTGAAATATCAAACCAACCAACTGAATAAGAGAGTAATCCTTTCCTCCAGACCATAGGATATGTTGTAGTATGCCTAACTACAACATGCCACCCTCGTGCTAAGCCACAATACTACAAGGGGATTGATTCAACTAACTTCCCAATTAGGAAAATGGCCCAGGAAGGTTACTCTCCTTCACTCCATTGGAAAAAAACAGAAGTTTCCCTCTTCCCATTGAGCTAAGAACCTCTAGGGGTTTATTAGGCACCTTCCCAACTGGATTTTCTCTGCACAAGGGAGTCCCTTATTTTCTATGCAGTCCCTCAATGACCTCCCCTTACCAGTGTTGGTTTCTTTCTAGTAAGCACCAAGCCGTGATCCTCTATTACTATAATATGGATCTAGGTCTTCTCTGTTCCAAGGTGGCCATTAATTTATTTGGTAAGTTTCTTATTTTCCTCAAGGAAAACTTCCCAACAAATCTGTCCCTCAAAGAAACACGTGTGAATATCCTCTTCACCACTTGTCCCAATTGTGACTCTGCAACTCGCTCTGTTACTATGGTTCTCTTTGAGAATCCATCCACAACCTCTTAGGTTGCTGAAATATTCTGAGCATGTTCTCTTTGCTTCTCGTGTATGCCCAATCTGTTCATCTTCGTCCCATGTCTGCACATCTCAGTGATGTTTTTCCACCTTTGGTATCTTCTTCCATGGATTCCTTGGGACTCCCGTGGCTGCTGTTAGACACAACCCTCTATTCAGGGATCCAAAATCGAAGGGGAAATCTAGGGGTGTCCTTCTATCAGTTTCTGATTGATTCTTTGGTTCCCCCAAATATCAAATACGTTATCAGTTATAACTTCCTCAACCACCAATCCTGCTACTCATAACTAGTCACTAGGCTCTATGCATATCTAGGTACATTGGCAGGTGATGTATTCAAGTTTGTAGGTGTAGGATGGAATGATGAGAAAGCTTCCTATTTTATTCATTTAAACCTTTGAGTTCCACCTCACCAATCCACCTCACCAATTCCAATTCACCAATCCACTTCACCAATCCACTTATGATATCATGGCCAATACTCAAGGAATTTTCCTTCTCATTTAGCTTGTATGATGCTTTCTATTATTCAACAACATAATTACATGCTTCATAATCACATTATATGAAGTCTTAGCATAATTACATTTAGCAGGGAAAACATGGTGTTACATTCCCCTCCCCCTTAAAGAAAGATCGTCCTCAGTGTTTAAAACATCACATGTATACAATTATATAGAAAAAACAATGGGTATTCCACTCTCATGGCATCTTCCGGTTCCCATGTAACCTCATCTGGTCCAAAGCACTTCCATTGCACCTTGACCTGCACAACAACTTGGTTCTGGAGTAATGTTTCTCTCCTGTCTAAGATGCATTGAATTTTGGAATGGAATTCTCCCTCTAGTTTCACTTGTATCATAGTCCAATCGATGAATCATGTTCATGGTTCTTTAATAAATATACATGGAACTCATTTTGAGCTCTAACAATAGGTGGAAGACAACTTCTATATGCTACTGGCTCCACTCTTTCCAGGACTTTGAACGATCCACGATATCAGCATGCTAAATTATCACACGTTCCCATCCTCAAGGAACTCCTCTTGGGTTTCACCCTGAGATACACATGATCTCACACCTTGAACTCTTTATGAGTTCTTCTCTTCTATATATCCTAGGCTGCTTTCAAATTCTACCTTATCTTGATAATTACCTGTTCCATTTCCTTTAGTAGTTTTGGTCCAAGTGTGATATTATCCACTTGATTGTTCCATATGATTGGGACTCTGCACTTTCTGCCATGCAAAACCTTAGACGGGATAATATTCAATGATTTTTGATAACCATTGTTATAGGTTGTTGGCACCCAAAGTGTTGGGTTTAGTTTTGTGAGTGTGCTTAAACAAAGTTTTGTGCACTCATTCCATAGTTTCACATGCACCTAACAAAATTCACAAAGAATGACATAGAGTGTGCATCAAACCGAGTTTTGTTAGTTGTGCACCAGGCTTAAAGGCTACCAATTACATGCCGATTCGAGTTTTGTAAGTTGCATCAGAAATAAAGAAGATGCCTGCCATAATCAAGAAAGGAATCATTGAGAAATCTCCCTGAATGATTATTATAACAACATACAAAGACATGGGATGACCAGACAATTAAGATTTTCCCTAATGAAAAGAGTCTACATGGAGCACTGGTAGGAACCAAAAGCATGCGAGGTAGTTGTATCAAACAAATGAGTGGAGTAGAGCAGAAAAAGATAGTGCTCCCCAACATAGAAAGATATAAAAGGAACTTGAGCCCCATAAATAGAGTTAGAGAGTTTTTGAGTTGGTTTAACTATCAATATCAAGCTCATTCTGATCCTGTTGTATTGTTGTAATACTTTGAATATAGTTCTCTTTCTATTCTATGTCTAAGTTTTGAACAAAGGCACATTGTGCAACATGTTGTAACTCAGTGGTTTTATATAGAAAATAAAGGAAGTTCTATAGATGTCATATGTGTCTATCATGTGCAATGTATATCTCTGATATGATGGAAGGTTTCTAGTAATAAAGACATGACAGTTCTTATCCATTCCGTGTCTATGATGTATGGGTTGAATATGTGTGTGTATTGTTTTAATTCTTAGTCCTAAATAGTCTATTAGATATGAGTTACATGGATGCCAACTGTAGTGATTTTTCTTGTGTTTAAGCCTTCATCCCTATCATAATACCCTATGGTCTCTGTTATCCTCTCTACATCTCAGGTGATATCTTCCTTGACATTGGCCGAGGATTGAAATGCTAGTGCTTTGAGGTTTTTGTTGGAAAAATCTAGACGAACCCGAGTCTAAAAATCTCTAGTGTTAAGAAGAATGGGACACACACAAGCATGGAATGCAAGTGCCCAAAAAATGGTTCTATTGCTGGGACCTGAAAACTTTTTGAGATCGATGAAGGAAAAAAATAGCTGGCATCCTTCCAAGGAGGAGATTCAAGACTGGATAGAAGTGAAAGAAGATGATTTTGTACTGCAAGATACAAAAGGATTGAGGGTGAACATGAAGGAATGGAAAGGCACATGTATTTACTTGGATATGCATGAGCTCTTATTCAAAAAAATTCCTCGTTTTTTGCATGAATGGATAAAGAGGTAAGATTCTATCAATTCGACCGCATTTCCAGTGGAGCCAATAGTTTGGGATCAAGCCACACTTGATAGCTTGAAGGTTCTAGATAACAAGTGGACTCAGGCTATTGATTTTTGGTTCACTCGAGTGAAGGAAGAATACATTATTGAGTTTGTTGTAGAATATAGTGATTCTTTCAGTGAGGCTGAATGGAAGTTTGAAGATGTTAGGGACCTAACCTCCCTAACCCCTCACGTAGGTAGAATAATATAATTACATGTAATAAAGGCCAATATTAATAAGGCCTAGCAATAAGGAAGAATAAGTCAAATGTAAGAAGACCTAATAGAAGCTTCTGCTTCTAGAAGGATCTTCCTCTAGATTGTTGTTTTGGATAGATACAGTGTAAATAGAAGTAGAGGGTATGCAAAATATTGTCTTGGATATTATTGTAATAGAGCTCTACTCTGCTAGAGGTTTCCCCCTCGAAGAGGCAAGTGAACATTGCTATCAATAATCAAAGTGTTCTTTATGGTGTTATTATGGTATTATTCTCATATTGTTTTGATTATATCATTGCTTCTCTACCATTTCTAACTAAAATATTTATGTTCTGCATACTAGTTTATATCTGGAATACTATAAGTGGTATCAGAGCACCTTCCTCGACAAAATATTATGGGTTAAATTTTTTTTTTCAGGGTAGAGACATATTCTTGCATCTTAAATCTATAGAGATATGTTGTTATGTGCATAAACACATGGTTGGGGATTCATACAAGCAAGAAATACAAGTGGTACCTAAGCGCACGTCTGTTGGCCACCCTTATAACCCCTGTTGGTACCCCTTTGAGTGGTAGTGCATTAGACAACACCTGCATACATATCAACCTAGATCTCTTGAAGCCCTCCTTAGATAAACCAATCGTCCGAATGACTGCTATATTGCCACCGAGAACAACACTCGGGAAGATACTCTCTGGTACTTGGGTAGTCGGGTAGTACAACTAAGGGCACAGTCTAGCCTCCTTAGTTGGTGCCCTAAGATATTGGGATGAGTACTATTGTTGGACCCCACATGTATATCAAAGAGCTATAAAATAGGGCAAACCCTTCTCTATAGAAACCTTGAATATCCTACCCCTGGGGATGGAAACAAAAAAAAAAACATACAAGATCTATTGACGTGCAAATGTGCCTTTTGCATTCTAGTTGAAAAATTACTACACATTTCTTCCTGTTAAGTGTTTGAGAATTTCGTCACTGCAGTATTATTCAGGACAGAGTATAACTTTGGCACACTTAATTGGAACCTATCTCACCAGGTTTCTCTCTTCTCCACAATTCCAATGATACCTATCATTTTTAACACAATTTTGTTTGTGGACCCAAGTTGTCTCCAACACCCTTATTTGAATCCTATCCCTTTGGATCCCCCTTTTCTCCCTCATCGTAGTGGTACCTATAATTTGAAACCATTTTTATTCATGGTCCCACCCACCCCTCCATACCCCTTTTCATTCCCCTATACCATTTTCCCGCTCCTTTGTCGAAATGACTACCACATGAGCCCAAGAACTCAATGCCTTGATTGATGACAACCACCAGAACAAGGATGACATCAAGAATATCAGTTCCAACATTAGCCCCATCAATTCAACTATTGAGATCCCCAAGGAACAATGTTCACACATCAAAGACCTCAAGGAACAATGTTCCCACATCAAAGACCTCAAAGAACACTTCTTGGGCCATTTCCAAAACCCTTCCTCTTTCGAACAACCATATTATCAGGATGACCATGATTCTTCCCATTACCAAGGCCCTCATACTACCCACTTTTCCCGAGACCTCTGCCCTCCTATAATTGAGGTGAAAAAATTTGATGGATCCGATCCTATAGGCCAGGTCACCCAAATGGAACATCATTTCTCTTTTTATGGCATTACTGATGATTTATCCAAACTCGTTATGGTGTCCTACATCTTGATCCAAAATGATGGCAATGGTGGAAATGGCGAAAACAGGCACACCAAGGGTATCTTTCTTGGACACAGTTTGTGGCCGAACTTTATGATCACTTTGACTTTGACACCCATCATTTAGGCTATTTGACCATGTTAAAGCAGTCTAAGACAGTGGAAGACATTATTGTCGCATTTGAGCACTTGGATTTCAGAATGAAGGGCATGTCAGAAGCTTTCTTTAGGGAATGCTTTATTAGTGGACTCAAAGATGAAATTCGTTCCCATGTTCTCATGGCACGCTCCCAGACTTGGTTGGAAGCTACTCAACGAGCCAAGGAAGCCCAATAGATTGTGTCCTCCTAGACCTGCAAACCCTCCTTTACTCCTCGCCCTAAACCCACAAATTTTTTCACTCTTACAACTCCCCTCAAGGTCCAGAAATTAACCAGGGATGAAATGGTTGAACATCAACTCAAGGGTCTTTGTTATAATTGTGATGACAAATATTTTCCCGGGCACAAGTGTAAGGAAACAAATATTTTTATGGCTGTGACTGAGGATATTTTTGAAGAAGATGTTGTTGTTCATCCTATGGAGGAACTATCACTACCTTTTGACCTCACCCCACCCTTTGAACCACCAGATGTTAACCCCATGATTTTACTTAATGCCCTCACTGACTTCTCTGCTCCCCAGACTCTGAAATTAATTGGTTACATCCAAAATAGGAAATTCATCATCCTTGTGGACAATGGTAGCACCCATAACTTTATTCATCACCACATTTCCCAAGAACTCAATTGTTACATCCATGCTATCAATAATTTTTAAATCATGATTGCCAATGGTAGTTCCATGAAATGTGGGGGACGAAGTGAAAATGTGTGACTCAAAATTGGCCAGTATCACCTGAAATCGCATATGTTTTCTATAGACATGGGTGGTTGTGACATTGTTCTTGGTGCTGAATGGTTACACACTCTAGGTCCCATTCTCATGGATTTTAAGGACTTAACCATGCAATTCCAATAGGAGGGACAACAATATAAGTTCCAAGGCATCACAAAAAGATCCCCTGAGATAATTAGGTCCCATCACATAGAAAATATCCTAAAAAAAGGTCATCCGGGAATTATAGCCCAACTCCACTCCATTCATGTTGTTGAGACACCTTCTATGCATCCTAACCTCTAATCTATCCTCTCCCACAACCATGTTGTTTTTACCACCCCCCAATACCTTCCCCTTTCCCATGGAGTCCATGATCATTCCATCCCTCTCATCTCGGGCAATATTCCTCCCAATGTTTGGACTTATCATCATCCCTTTGCACAAACAAATGATATTGAGAAATTTGTTCATGAATTACTAGAATCCAGTGTTATCTGTCCCAATACTAGCCCCTGTTCTTCCCTTGTGGTCACGGTACTGAATAAAGAAGGTACTTGGTGCATGTGTCCTGATTTTCGCACCCTCAACAAACTTACAATCAAAGAAAAATTCCCCATTCTTGTCATTGATGACCTCTTGGATGAATTGAGTGGTGCTCAATACTTCACCAAATTGGATCTATGTTCGGGCTACCACCAGATCCGTATGAAAGAAGAAGACATTCCCAAGACTACATTTCTCACTCATGAGGGTCATTATGAATTCTTGATAATGCCCTAGACTACATTTCGCACTCATGAGGGTCATTATGAATTCTTGATAATGCCCTCTGAATTGTGAAATTCTCCTTCCACTTTCCAAAGTCTTATGAATCCTGTCTTCCATCCTTTTCTCCATCATTTTGTCTTAGTTTTCTTTGATGATATTCTCATCTATAGTAAAACTTGGCCATCCCATCTCTCCCATCTGAATCAAGTTCTCCATCTACTCTCTAAACATCAACTTTTCCTCAAACAATCTAAATGTGCCTTTGGTGCCTCAGAAGTGGAATACTAGTCATATTGTCGAAAAAGATGGTGTCCATGTGGATCCTAAGACTGGCCTCACCCTAAAACTCTTAGGAGCTTGTGTGGTTTTCTAGGTTTTAACAGACTATTATATGAAGTTTTTTCGTAATTATGGAAAGATTGCAACTCCTCTCACTTCCCTCCTTAAACAAAATTCTTTCACTTGTACTTCATCTGTGGATCATGCCTTCCAAGCCTTAAAAGATGCTATGTACTCGAACCATGTCCTAGCTCTCCCAGACTTCACAAAGACATTTGTATTGGAATGTGATTCTTTCGGGAAAGGAATTGGAGCCGTCCTCATGCAAGATGGAAGGTCGTTGGCCTTCACTAGAAAACACCTTTCAGAGCGACATTTGGGCCAATCCATTTATGAAAAGGAAATGTTAGCTATTATGCATGTTGTGGATCTCTGGAATCCTTATTTATTTGGTCAATGATTCCAAATCAAAACTAATCATCGGAGTCTCAAGTATTTACTAGAACAATGAATTTCATCCTCGATGCAACAAGAATGGGTGACCAAGCTATTTGGCTATGATTATGAGATCATTTACAATAAGGGTAAGGAGAATGTAATGGCCGATGCTCTTTCCTATAAATATGAATACAACGGATTTCTTTTCTCCCTCTCCTTCATTGTACCAGATTGGATCCAAGCTGTTCGTCAGGAATGGTTGCAAGACCCCAAAATTTATAGCCTACTCCACCAATTGCAACACAATTATTCCATTTCTCCATGGTACTCTTGGCATAATTAAGAGCTTCGGTACAAATGTTGTTTGTATTTATGCAAGAAATCCCAACTTAAATCCACAGTGCTTTCTAAACTTCATGCCTCACCCACAACCGTGCATTCAGGGTTTACCAAAACCTATGAATATGTCAAACGTTCTTTTTTCTGAGAGGGTATGAAACATGAAGTCCATACCTTTGTGGCTGAATGTGAGGTTTGTCAACGCATCAAGGAAGAAAATGTCAAAGCCCTAGGCACACTCCAACCTCTTCCGATTCCCCCTGCTATTTGGTGAGATGTTTCTATGGATTTCATTGTGGGCTTACCTCAATCGGGCAATAAGTCAATCATCATGGTGGTAGTAGATCATCTCTCCAAATATGCTCATTTTGTGCTCTTCAAAACCCATTCATGGCCACCACAATGGATCAAATCTTCATGGATAATATCTTCAAGTTTCATGGCATGCCTAATTATATTGTCTCTAACAGAGACCCCATTGCCACCAACAATTTTTGGCAAGAATTGTTCAAGCTACAGGGCACCCAATTGCATCTCAACACTATCTATCACCCCTAGATGGATGGCCAGACTGAAGTTGTCAACAAGTGCTTGTAAACATATTTGAGGTGTTTTGCATCTAAGCGAAAAAATTGGTGGACTCAATGGTTACCTCTAGATGAATGGTGGTACAACACATATTACCATACAACTACTCGCATGACTCCTTTTGAAGTAGTTTATGGAAAAAATACCCCATCGGTTCTCTCCTATATGCCATGGGTCTTGAAGGTTCACGAGGTTGAAAAAAATATTACATTCCGTGAGGTTATTCTTCGTGCCCTTAAATAAAATTTGGTCATCGCTTAGAATCACATGAAGCAACAAGAAGATCAAGGTCGTTCTGAACACCATTTTGTTTAAGGGGACTATGTATTTCTTCGACTAGAACCTTATAAGTATAATTCACTCAACGATCAACACTATCAGAAACTTGAGCCCAAATTTTATGGTCCTTATACAATGCTTAAGCATGTGGGATCGATGGCCTATCAGTTATCTCTACCCAGTCAGTCAAAGCTCCATCCTATTTTTCATATTTCCTTCTTAAAGAAGGTGATTGGAACTAAGTGCCAAACTCAAAATAGTCTCCTTGATTTGGATGAATGTTGTGAGAGAAATCTCCTTACGGACTAGCAAATAGGGTTATACTTTGCATGCAGATATGACCAAGATAAAATCTACTTTCTACCTTCGTTCCCAGACTTAAATCCCATTTCTTTTTAGTAAATACATGGCCAGATCAACCTACCTTGTTCCAGGCATTCAATGTCGATCCTCTTTCACACTTGATTACTTGTTCATAGTTCTCCTTCCAAAGATGACCTGCCTATAAAACAAGCAACAACTACACATGCATCTTACCTATAGACTAAGGGGTTAGAGATTCAAACATGTACTTAACAAACTATGAATAACTCATGAATTGGGATGGCAAAATAATTTTCTTTATTACTTTGAATGAGTCAACTTACAAAAAGTCGAGACCGGCCACCGCTCCGCAAACCTAATCCTGAGATCCTCTTCAACTGTCCTCCAATTTCTTTGCTTTGTATATCTTTTGGCACAAGGATGTCTAAAGGGTTGAGACAATGGGAATATGCAAATGGGCAGAGTTTCTTTGCTATCTTTTTCCTCCTCCAAATGGGACCCCTAGCCCTTCTTTTATAGGTTAGAAGAAGCTAGGTATTTGGACAAACCCTCGACCATGCATGGCCGGGAGTTTTAGTTAACTCACCCAAAGCTCTGTGTTCCATTGGAAACTTTCCTTTTTTTGTGCTTTTGTCGGTCCACATAGGCTGTTTTAGGTCAGCTAGCGTGTACACACATGCAATAATGGAGTAGGGCGCGTGGGCCCTTGTAAAAGAGTTTTTTTAAAGATTTTGTTCAACAGTTCTTTGGCAAAGAAGGGATATGAGATGGCTTGATGCCAGGTAAGCATGTATGGTGCAATTTAGGGTTATAACAGATTCCCCCTTATGTGTGAGGTCAGAAGATCATCTGATGGACGAAATACATTACCAATATTTACTGATGTGCCGAATGATTGAGACCAAGGATCAGGAACTGAGAGGCGTCGTCTGCAAAATAAAAAATGTCTCACCGAGGCCGGCATACCCATGCTTGGGATAAAATAGAATCATGGCTACCAATCAAATACACTATAGATCCATGTCATATAACTATATAAAGAGTAGTCGTGAACAATACACAACGGAGCTACATCTCGAAATCAAAAAGATATACATATAGAGTATCCATCTTCTAGAAGCTGATACGGTCTGATGGCTGGAGATGAGGTCTCCAGAGATTGAGCAACTACTTCAAAATCTTCAAAATTCAGGTAGGAGTGTAATATGAGTGTACGACTGCACTACCAAGAGGTATTTGATGGCTCGTCAGTCATGGACTTGATGATCAGACTGAAGGCTTCATTGATTTCAAACAAGAACATGATTGGACATTTAGGATGGCCGGGTATGAGGGCAAGAGACAAATTGCAGAGAGGCCGACTCAGGCTTGGTAGAAACTTCCCTTGGACAACGACACGACAAATGATGAGACTTAGGCAACATAGCATTAATCATAAGTTTGTGAAGCATGAGACAACACAAACTCTCCATATGTTTGGAAGAATAACCAAACGGAGGAGGACACAACTCTATGTAGCGAGAACAACTTCCTAAGGTCGTACTACATCCCATAGTTTGATGAACATGGACATATGTTCTTTATCCAAGGGCGACTCATTATGCTGCCAATAAATAAAACACTTTTCCCTTCTTCTTTTTGGGGTATATTTGATTTTTTTTTTTTGTCTTTTTCAATAATTTTGGAAAAAGAATAAATGAATGTTATGTTACAATGGAGGAACGAGTATTGCAAACATAAAATTTCAAGGCACAAGGACAAGACTGATGTTCAAGTTAATGATACTCGGGAAAAATCCTCCGGGGAACAAGGGTGTTAAAATGCAGAAGCAAACTGTTACAAGGCTGGCGTATAAGATATGCAAACACGGTTAACAAAACACACAATGGTAACGTCCTTCGATGTAAGTTTAATGAGCCCAGAGAAGGTAAGCTTGGTGGTTTTTCATATTTAGAGAGTCTCAAAAAACATAAAAGGAGACTCCATTGGGGTACCTTTTTTGAAGATAGTCTAGTTGGTTGGAAAAAGGGGTAAAATAGCATCGACAAGACGTCTATTCAAAACCATTTTAACGAGTGTGATAAGGACAAGATCACTCGGCCATTTTTTCATTTTTAAAGAGTTTGAAAAAATCTTAACTATGGAATCCGTCATGAATGTTCTTCTGGACCAGTTTAACGAGTGTGAAAGAATAAGGCCACTCGATGATCTTTTCAATTTTAGGGAGTCTGAAAAGAGCTTAGCTATGGACTCCGTGGGGGTTCCTTCTTCGTAAGTTTAGTCCCCCAGGCCCGAAAAAGGGATAAAATTATACCTGAGAGTACTCTTCTATATAACTAAAGTTCCATAGAGTATACCTTTGTTCGTACAGTTGACCGTCCAGATCGAAAAAGGGGTAAACTACCGCCGGACAGATGTGACTTCAAAATTTAGTTTAACAAGCCTGAAAGGCCACAAGATTGCTCGACAATCTTTTCATGTTTAGAGGGTCTGAAAAGGGCTTAAAAGAAGACCCATTATTTTTTGGGAGTCCTGAGGGTGAGGTCAAGAGCGAAGAAGAATTATGCAGATGAGGCTTAAACTCGTATTCAGGAAAAACTACAAGGACTCCCAATCCTACAGTTTTTTAGAGACAACATGGATACCATAATGCAACCAGGATCTACCTAGGGCATCCATGTTACAGTAAGCTCTACCACCAAGTTGCGACACTTCTAAAGCAACTGTGATGGTTCCATGTCACAACCTGATGGGATCGATCCTATGGCATAGGAAAAATACAACGAGATACAAAAGTCAGGGTAGAAACCTAACCTATATGTTCAAGTTGATCTTCGAAATTTTTTTCCACGGACAGTCGAAAAATACTCAAAACTAAAAAACAACTGTCCCAATACCCGATCAAATCCCTCCTATATAACTCATAAATCACTCTAAATAGTTTTTGGTATAAAGAAAATGATAAGGGGGGCCAAAAAAGTGACAAAAGAGGCCAAAAAGTCTATAAATAGAAGTTGGCAGCTCATTATCACCATTGCTGATTTGGAAATTGATTCTGGAGCCAAAAGACCCCCTTTGTTAAAAGCGATGATTCTGGGAGCTACAGTGGATGAAATGAACTTCTATCTGGACCAAGTAAGTACAAACTCCCTTATCTTGAATTTCATGTCTTTATTTGTGCATTGGGTTTCATTTTTTAGGGGGGCATCGACCTTTAAAAGGTCGGCCCTAGGTCCACGCGGGCTGTCTCTGGATAGGCCATGTGTATATTTGGTCAGAGTAAACTCTACCCGCGTGTACACGCAACTGTCATCATTACAACACGCGTGGGCCCCCTTATGGAATGAAAAAGGCATAAAAAGAAAGGGTTAACCCTCCTAAACCTTGGTGTTTTGTAGGATGTATGTCCATTGGAGAGAAAGAGAGCATGAAGAGGTAAATGAGTTGGTCGGGGAAGACCCCAATGCTGTGGCTACTTTGATGCAGTGTGGATTACTCAAGTTTTTCCTATGTCCTTTCATGAGGGAAAAACATAGGCTACTGAATGCTTTGGTTGACTATTGGAATCCGGATGCAGAGGCATTCATGTTAGAGGGGCAGTCACTGGTGTCCATAGTCGAGGAAATTTACTTTTTGACTGGCCTCTCCGGGAGAGGGGAACTAGTCAATTTCTGGACTTTTCCTTCAGGGCTGCATAACATAGCGGAATTGATAGGCCTACACTGTGTAGTTGATACAGACCGCGTGAGCATGCAGGTGCCTATATGAAATATCACTAACTTATCGCTACAGGCGATAGTATTGCTTATTGGGGGAATTACTGGTTCTGCAGCTCTACATCAGGCATCCTGTGCACAGATGAACTGTGCAGTACAGTGCTTAAATGCACAAGTTTTTGATTGGAGTACCACATTGCTTGAGTGTATGAAAATACAGCTAACAGATTGCCGTTTGCGAACACATAGAAACTTTGGGTTCGGAACCATTCTATGCTCGTTCTTTTTTGAGAGAGTTTCGAGCTTCAGTCCTCGAGTAGTGGTACGAGGACATTAGGCCTCTCTTCCTGCTGTGTGTAGATGGGCAGTATTACTACCGCAACAGGGTGGTGGAAGGACCAATGAGTCCTTCGATGATGACTTCTTTGCTTGGCTGTCATGACAGATCCCGGTTATAGAGGATTACCCCTATGCTGGGATTGATTTTTCGAGAGACCCTGAGATACCAGTACCTCTTGGTGAGGAGCGAGGGGAGATGGGTAAGTATCCACCTTTGTAGTTTTTTTTGTTGTATATGTAATTTTTATGTTGTTTTGTTATATATATCATTTTTTTGTTATGCCAAAGTATTTGACGGATATGTGTTCTTTGTGTGTAGATGTGGGACTAGTGCGACCCGCTGACTATGCAAGGAATAGGCGTTGTCCTTGGCCAGGGGCTGCACCTGTCGCTGCAGGGGGACCAATAGTAGCAGGAGATCTTCCAGCCAGGGAGGCTGAGAGGGTTTTGAGACGGGTTGAGCGTAACTTTACTGCACTCACTCGCATGGTCCTGATGGCAGAGATTGAGGACCTGTCACCATCTATGCAACCTCATTTAGTGGGGGCACCATGGATGTGGGTCCAGTTGTTTCGACATGTAGCCAATGCTGTGGACCAGTATAACAGGGCCCACAGGCCCTGACTTTAGCTAGACATTTTGACGTGCCACGAGCACTACTTGTATATATTTTTTGAGGGCATAAGCCCCGTGACTCATTATTGGTTATATTTTTGAGGCGCTTGCGTCCATCTATGTACTCTAGTTACTTTATGATATTATATATGTTTTTTTGGTCTTTTGTGTCTTATGGATCATGTGTGCAAAAAACATATTTACATGCTTATGTTAATGTTCTTTCATATGTGTGTAAGATGCCAATCTAAAATTTGATTAGCTAGAGTATCTGTAACTTGGTTTAATCTCCTAGGAACATGAAAATATGTAATATAATCAAAGTTTCATTCTAAGAGACGTACCATAAGGAATCGTCAGTGTAAAGTTGTATCATGAACCCGATACACTTTGTTTAACTGAGACACAACCAGTTGAGCATCGAGATAGACCCAGAGATGAGAGATACCCAATGACAAAGCGTCATGAAGAACTCAATAAATACGCTATACTCGACAACATTATTTGTGGTGTCACCTAAGCATATACCTATGAAAGATAATAAATGGCCTTGAGGTGTAAACATTACCCAAGTTGCGGAGGCAAGCCTCTGAGTGTGCCGACTAGCACCGTCTGCATACCCAACGAACACCTCAGAATCACTCGACATCTGCCATAGTGATGAAAGATAGTATCAATGACACATCCATAATACTAAAAGAAACTAAAAAAGTAATAGTACAAAGACTATGCATATGTTACAAAAAGTTACCCACAGTGACCTGCCTATGAGTAATACTTCTTGAGGTAGAGCCCATTTCGAGGCTCCACCAAAGCATTCCATTCAAAATCAACCAGATGATAAGCGCCCTTTTTTAAAACCTCTTTTATGATGAAAGGTCCGATCCACATGGGTTTGAGTTTTCCTGCCCCCAGGGGGTCCTTATCTTGGTCATAGACTAGGACAAGGTCACCTTCAGAGAAAATCCGAGAATGAACGGACCTATCATACTGACACTTGAACTTATGTTTATGAGCCTCGTTGGCCAGAGATGCATCATGACGCTGCTCATTGAGCTACTCAAGGTATACTAACCGTTCTTCAAGTGGAGAAGTGTCTAGCAATAATTGTACTGCCAACTTTAGAGACGGGATCTGACATTCGATGGGCAAGACTGCCTCTATCTCGTAAATGAGTTGAAAAGGTGAGAAACCGGTTGTAGTATTAACAGATGTTCGGTAAGCCCATAATGCCGAGTATAACATCAAATGCCAATTTGACTTGACTAAGTTGATAGTTCGCTGTAGAATGGTCTTAAGAGTTTTGTTTACAACTTCCACTTGCCCATTTGATTGGGGGTAGTAGGGTGATGAATTTTCCTTTCGTAACCAAAGATTTGATGTTAACTCAGTTATCATCTGGTTCTGAAAGTGACTGCCATGGTCAACGACAATCTCCCTGGGGACGCTGAACCTTTCTATTATCTGATTGAATAAAAAGAGAGCTACATTCTCTCCATCATCTTTAAACATTGGCATAGCTTCAACCCACTTTGTGAAGTAGTCTACAACTACGATGATATAGCGGTGCCCCCTTGTTGAAGGAGGGTTGCAAGTAGTGTAATCAACCCCCCACTTGGTGAAGGGACCAACTGTGATGACAGGAAACATGGGAGCGGGATGTGCCCTCATCTTCTGAGGGAAGATTTGGCACGGATGGCACTTCTTGACTGATTTGATACAATCCTTAATAAGTGTCGTCTAGAAGTAACCTGCTTGTAGAATCTTTTGGGCTGTCGCCAACCAAGACAAATGACCTCCACAAGCTCCGGTGTGGCAATCATTAAGCATGATAACCGCTTCTTCGTGAGTGAGACATAGGCGTAGGATGCAGTCTACACCTCTCCAATACAATGTATCATCGAGTATGAGATAATTCTTAGCCTGATGGCGTATGCGTCGATGCTCATCATGAGAAGAAGTAGTGGGGCACTTCAAAGTCTAAAGATAGATAAGTATATCTCCGTACCATGGATCCAAAGATATGATAAAAAACATATCTCCCCGGATAGGCGATTCTTCATGCACAACGTTACCTGACTCAACCAGAAGTTCCGAAATAAGTTCTGCAAAGACCAGTGACTTTTTAGACTTTGCTGAAATGAAGTCTAAGTCAAACTCCTGGAGGATGACTATCCATCTACTAATTTTTCCACCTATTACCCATCGTGTCAACATGTACTGGAATGGATTCACGACAACAACGATGGTGGTCTTGCGAAACAAAACATAATAACGGAACTGTTGAATAGCATGAACTGCTGCCAACACAAGTTTTTCGATGCGCCAATAATTAAGTTCCGGTCCTACGAAGCCTCAACTCAGGTAATAGATCACATATTATGAGAACAAGTTATCTTCCTGAACTAAAACCATGTCAATGGTTGATTCTGCTGCAGCCACATATAATAAGAAATCTTTGTTATAGTTAGGTGGCCGGAGCAGAGGGGCAGTTGTGAGGGCATGTTTTAATGCGTCGAAAGAGCGTTGAGCAACATCGTCCCAGTAAAAGGGAACGCCTTTATTCAGTAAGTGCATAAATCCCTTGGTGATATCGACATAGTTGGCGATGAAGCATCGTAAAAAGTTCGCCTTGCCTTGTCGACTCTGAAGTTGAAGGATTGTGCATGGGGGGGGAAACTGAATTATTGCCTCAACCTTGAGAGGATCAACCATGATCCCTGTTGTTGACACTATGAAACCTAACAATCGTCCTAACGTTACGCAGAAGCTGCACTTGTTTGGATTCAAGCGAATCCAAAAGTAGTGACAACGTTCAAAGATAATTCGGAGGTGTGTGGGATGATCCATTCTCTTGCGAGATCGAGAGGCTAAATCATCTAGATAGGCCTCAACTATATGCTTGAGGTCATGGAAAGCAAAAGACATGGCCCACTGAAAGGTGGCTCCAACATTTTTAAGACCAAAAGGCATTTTACGATATGCGAATGTACCCCATGGGAAGATGAATGTCGTTTTGTGTTGGTCTTCGGGTTTGATTTGGATTTGGTTATATCTCAAAAAACCATCCATGAAAGAAAAGGCTTCACAACCCGCACATTCATCAATGATCTGGTCGATGAATGGTGTGGGAAAATTATCTTTGGGACATGCCTTGTTCAAATCAAGAAATTTGGTACATACATGAACCGTGCCTTGTTTTTTATTGACCGGCACGGGGTTTGACACCCATTGGGTCAAATGGATAGGATAGATAAACTTGGCTTTTAGCAATTTCTCAACCTCAACCTTAAAGGCTACTGATTTCTTAGGATTAACTGGACGAAGATTTTGCTGAACCAACTTGGAATCAGGATACGTTGTGATTTCATGTTCAACTATTTTTGGATCGATACCTGGCATTTCCTCATAAGACCAAGAAAAAATGTCGCGGAATTATTTGAAAAGATCTGTGTAGATTTGAATCTCTTCGGGGGAACAGTCAGTGTCGACGAAGACATTCTCAACGATGCCAAGGTTTTAGGAGATATTGATCGGTAAGGTTTCAGCGATAGTTGCCATATTGCCCTCAGCATAAACCTCAAATGTAGCTAAGGGATTAACAGGAGAATACCGATCTCTCGTCATAGTCACGGTGAATTCTCCCACTTCAATTAAGCTTAACTCTGGGAGGAAGTATGATCTGTGATGAAGATCTTCCCAGGGTTTATCCAGACTATTCATTCCTTCAATTATTGCTTCATCAGAGGGAAAGACTAAGTCTAATGAATCGGTGTGAGTGAGAGAACCCTGAGCCCAAATAGGCTCTAGAAGTGGATCAAACTCTTGTGCAGGAGCTGGATCAGTGTGGGATGAAGTTTGCTAGATTAAAGAGTTTGTTGCTTCAGCTGTGGACAAGGGCATGGACATGCCTGGGTGTACTGTCCCATCCATTATGGCCGATGGGGAAGGAAGTATCCACGAGTCGTCGAAGTAAGTTGTGCGGAACGACGAAACTTGAAAAATATCAACCTTGTGGTGATTGGATATAAACTTGATATCGCCTTGAGGGGGTGGCTATTCGAAGGTACCCATCAAAGATGGGCACAAACCAACCCCTACGTTGACGACACCTAGTTGAGGATTATCAATCATTGGGACCGTGGATGCCCCCAATGAAGGGTCAGGTCTGGAGAAGGACAATTGATCGATGGTCACTATCCAACCCTCGTGTGGAAACAACAAGACCTGGAAAACTATAGCAACCACAACTTGCATGGCATAAGTCCAACTCCTTCCTAACAAGAGGTTATAGTTGAGGGGATCATCAACCACCTCTACTTCGACACACATGGTCTTCCCTCCTAACTGTATGGGGAAAGAAGGAATGATACCATGTGGTCGGAACGAAAAATCGTCAAAAGCGGTGAGGAGAGTAGGTGACAGAGACAAAACAAGCTAGCCAATGACCTTCCAACATGCCAATAACATAACGCATGTCGAGGTTCCCTCATCAACCACCGTGCGGAAGATATTCCGAGTAAAAGTTTTCGTGGGATAAGCTACTACTATCTGGAACGCTATGTGATAAGGTAGGCGAGGTTTTAAGTCGGTTGTATCCAACATGATTGTACCAAGATTACAAGTCTTGGTAGATCCTAAAGCGGTTAAAAAGGCTTTCCTCTGAGAAGGGAAGCTTTGGAGGACCTCCAAAGTGGACATTGCATAAGGGGTTTGTGATGAATCTTCCACCATAGAGTAGTTCTGGGTGGCCCTTGCATTTGGGCTATGAGAAGATTTTTTAAATGCACCTTTGGGAATGCATGTCATTGTTTTTCCCAATGTCTTCTCAACCTGTAGAGGAAGAGATGGGAGTTCATCTTCTTTACCCTTCTCAAAAGTGCTTGGTTTACTATATTCATGTGCTCTAGTCGATATAAAAGCATCACCCCTCACCATATATACATTCGCAGATGCGGGGTTGTTCACATAGGCGGAGAGGGGTCTTGGCTGCCCCCTTCCGTGATTGCAAAGGCTTGGGTTAGATTTTTTCCATGTTGAAAGGGATTGGTCAACACAACATGCTGTTGGTGCATTACAAACTTTTGGGCCTCTGGAAGTCGAGGACATAGATGGGTCAGGTGGTCTTCTGTGCACAAGTTGCATGGATACCTCGCCTTCCATTTTTGAGTGTTGTCCTTGCCAGCATTATCGGTAGGTTTTTTATCCCCCTTACCCTTATTTCGTTGTTTTTTCTTTCCTTCAGGCTGCTGGGTGGCCTTTGGGTTAGTTGATTGCACTATGTGTACCTTCAACGTTTTGGAAGGGGGAGCAACCAAAGTAGTATTTTGGCTGGCTGCTATATGTTGTATAGATAACTGCTACAACTGCTTCGTCAATTGCTCAGCGGGCTTTGTTTGTGCTGAACCAACAATACCATCAGCATGTGGTCTATCTCTTTGTCTAGTTTTATCCAGTATTGAGCGTGGCACATCTGGCAAGATGTTATATAATAAACCAGACTGAGAATAGATGAGCTCAAATTGTTGAGCTCTCATGATGGCGTCTTCTTCAGAGAATACTCCCGACATGGAGACGTCTTTGGATAACTAAGGGAAAAAAGACTTAAGGAACCACTCAAGCAGGAATGCTGGTGGGATTGGCACCTTAATTAAACTCTTTCGACATCTCCATTCTCGGATGTGATCAGATATATGGTCCGCTATCGTCTGTTCGAAATTGGCCAGCAGCTCTGTGCCAGCGTCGTATCTCACAGGTAACTGGAAATGGTTGAGGAAAGCCATTGCCATCTCGCTGAAGGAAGAGTATCTTGAGCGATCGAGCTCAATGTACCATTTTACGACACTCTCAATGAGAGTACGTTGAAAAAATCACAACTGTACAGAGTCATCTTTCAATGAGTTAGATGAGCACCAAAGATGGAAGGTAGTCACATGATATCCTGGATCTTCATTAGGCTTGGCTTCGAACTTTGGAATGTCTGAAGTCAACTTCATCAGCATAGGAGGCCAACGCAGATCGTGACAAATAGGGTCATTCAACAACCTTGTCAAATCTGGCAAGTGCAAAGTCGCCAGGAAGGGTAGTTTGGGTTGTTGGTGATAACCTGGGAAAAAGGGGCCTGGAGTTTGACTAGCACCAGGTTGCCAGGAAAAGTTTGGCTGCTAGCCTAGATTCTGGTAGAAACGATTGCCCTGGCCAGCGTACAGATTTTTCATATGTGAAGACATCATCGACTGATTTCCCAAATTGGACATAGATGGTTGGGCATGCATTATATTCGAAGGAATCTGGGAAGGGTTGCCCCATGTCAGTCCCGTGGGGATAGGCATAGTAGTTTGTCCGGGGTTCCATTGATTGTGGAAAGAATTACCCCAGATCCTCATTCTAGACAAGGGAACGGATCCCTGCCAAGAATTCCAAGGCCCTGATGCGGAAGAAGTTCCTAGGTTTTCCCCCTGTGCAGGAATAGTACCCTGCATAGGAATAGATTGTCCAAAACTGGGATTGCCCCCAGTCGGGAAGGCAACTGACGAGAAGGCATTGTTACCAAATGTTCCGGCCAAAGAAAACACTATTGAACCTACCGACATATTATGCGGATGTGGTCCTTGACTTCCCGCTCCAAATAAACTATGGTATGTAGGTTGCCCGATAGATTGCTTATGTGAGCCACCGAGTGAAGGGGACGAAGGAGGGATATGACCTCCTCCATAAGGGAAATCATTAAAAAGAGCAGGAGTGCCCCCCATGTGAACTTGCAGAGGAGCGCTAGAGCTCCCTGCCCCCAGACCTGAAGTATGTAAAGTGGAGTAGGAAAGTACAAGACTTATACCCGAACTAGGCATCCCGTATGAGAACGAGGGGCCTGTCGCACTTGGTGTGAAAGGGGTTGTGGCCATCGCCAAAGACGGGATCGGACCACTGTGCGATGTAGAGGCTATCAAGACCATGGTGGCTCGGATCGGTGACAGTGGGTTAGGAGGTGAAAACTCTCCTGTGGTGACAACCGTAGTGGGAATTAAAGAATTCCCAGAAGGAGTAACAACATTTGTTTCCATTGCTATGTGCAACACTATCTGGCGCTCGTAAAATTGAATTGGTATGATGAAAGGTGCCAAGAAATCAGTGGTTGGGGTTTCAAATGGGCCAAGAGCATTCACTCCAAGGTCCAAAATGGTCAATTCCTCCGGATGTTGGTCGGGCACAATTGCTTGTAACCTGGTCGCTTCAAAAGACCCTTGTTGGTCTAACTTTCGCCTTAATGGTGGCAGGGGTGGCTCCAGTGTAACCGGTGGCAGGCCAAAAAGCCTTCGTGACCGGCGGAGCTCGTGATCCTCCACTATGTGAGAAGATCAAAGACACTCTAGGGTAGTCTAAACATTCAAAAGTAACACACACTAAAAAAGTCCCTAGAAGATAAGACAGGCAAACACTAAATTAATTGGAAGAACAATTACAACCACCAACACTAGAGCAACTTACCGGTGCAAGTGCAACTCGAACACGGAAGCACCCGCCGGGTATACTCTACAAAGTGTGGCCTGATGTCTATCCTAGGTACTGCAATATACCCCCGCGGTCACCTGTGTATGTCCCTAAAAAAGATAGGAAACTAGGTTGCCAGCGCACAAACAGTCACCAAGCGGGTACAGTCGAAAGTCAGGTAGACCACAATGAGCAGGGTATCGAGCCCGAAACCTGTAAAGGGTATCGAAAGCAAGTGGTCCGAAAGACAACTGAGGACCTCAAATGGATTTGAGACCCATGAAGCCCTGTGGCAAATGCAATCGACGGAATCCAAAAACAAGCCCTCTATATGTGTTCTCCACTACGATTGGTCCAACTTTGGAGGGGTTATCTCCGCTACCTTTCCGCACGCGACCTCGTGTTTATCCCCTGTGTTAGAGGGGGGTCTCGGATGACTTTCACGATACTAGACTTAAACACTCCCTAACTCAGACTCCAATGTTTGATTTTAAATGGCCTTGAAGAGTTTCCTCTCCAACCTGATCCAAGGCACTAATCCTGAACTAGTTGGTTAACCCTACAAACATAAAAGTCTAATAAATTTTTAGATTTAGTGTTAATTTTATGGCTTTGTCTTATGTCAAGGGGTATGAAAGTGAAATTGATGATGTGTAAAAGATGAAAGTAAAAATGAATAAAAAGTTGGAAACAAAAAACTTTTACTTAATGCAAAATTTCAACAACTTTTCAATATATATATATATATTTTAATTTTCTAAGATTTTGGACAGCAAAATCAAAAGAAATTTCACTTGACTACAAGCTACTTATGATCTAAGTAAACTTCAAAAACTTATGAAATAAACAAGTTTTCTCTGGCTAATAATGCAGAAACACACTCTTCAACCAAACAAGAAAATGAAAGAGATTTTTTTTTTATTTAAATGCTGATAAAGCAAAAAAGGAAAAATACCAACAAGCAAAAACCAATAATTTTTTTTTTGGCCTAATCGTAGATCAAAAAGAATCACTTCAACAAATCACACACTAGCATTTTTAAAAAATGACTCCCACACTTGTCTAAAAACCCTAAAAAAAATTTATTTTTATGACAGCTTTTTAAAATGAGAAAAAACAAGCTAAGGCTAAGATTAATCCTAAGCTACTGACTGCTAAGACAGAGATTCAAATACCTAAGAGGTATAAATCTCATCAAGGGAAAGGATGTCTACCTTGCCCCAAAAAAAAACTGTCCTGCCCAAGCACGCTACTGGTAATCCAACAGGAAGCGTGTGAACGTGAGCTGTATAGAGCCAGAGGGTGTGTACATGCGGGTTGACCTTCTATAGGCCGCATGTATCTCTAAAACTCTGAAAAAAGTAAAAACAGACAATCCAAACCAGGAAGAGACCACTGATATTGATAACCAGGATCTCTTGAAGGCTTGGACACTCTCTTTAAAAGAAAAGCAAACAATGTAAGGAAAAAAAAATTTCGTAAAACAAACCAATCTGAGACAGGACTGCAAACAATCAAGACTTGGAAAGAATTCCAGAAAACCCCTGAGAATCACTGATTCTGACAGGGAAGAGGATGAATGCCTCCAAAACTCTCTAGAATCTACACGCTACTGCTACTTCTTGAGCTAGCATTCACACGTGGGCTGTAAGAGAGTAGGGCGCGGGTACATGCGTGCAGATCTTATACAGGCCGCGTGTACCTCTGCGGGTCCCGAAAAAACACAGTCAAGCAAATAACAGAGAAAGATGGTATGGTAAACCAGACTCTCTGCTAGCTTAGACTTTGCAAAAACTAAAAAAAATAGGGAAGAAAACTAGTCTTTTAAACTACCCAAAAACAAATAAAATTCCTAGGAACCCTAGAGCCTTCCCCAGTATGGTCGCCAATTCTATTGTGAGGGAAATCTCCTTATGGACTAGCAAATAGGGTTATACTTTGCATGCAGATATGACCAAGAGAAAATCTACTTTCTACCTTCGTCCCCAGACTTAAATCCCATCTCTTTTCAGTAAATACATGGCCAGATCAACCTACCTTGTTCCAGGCATTCGATGTCGATCCTCTTTCACACTTGATCACTTGTTCACAGTTCTCCTTCCAAAGCTGACCTACATACAAGACAAGCAACAACTACACATG
>JZKD02S1047410.1:152733-172975 GCA_000966675.3 Picea glauca | reverse complement strand
GCATGCATACATCATTGTTGAGAAAGAAACTGACTTCCCCCACATCAAAACCTTACAATGAAAATTTTAGTTCCAATGCGCGGCTGTCACTGTAGACAGAGGCGCGTGCGCGCGGAAGAGAGATAATAGTTCCAGCGCATGCGCGCGCCTGTGTGGCGAAATACCCGCGCATTTGTGATAAATTACCAATTCTCTCGATTCTGCTATGAATCGACGGGTTAACAGGTCGGCGAAAGCTGGTTTGAGTCCCTGGAAGTTAAAAGCAACAAAAGGAAAGCAAATTAAACCCAATTGAGGGAGGATTCAATACCAAAATCTCCCCAGTGGATTCGCCAATCTGTTCGCGTTCGAATCGTCACCGGGTGAGCAAAAATAGGAACGTTGGCATGCCCTATTGGGCTTGGCAGGGCAGAACAGGATGCTGTGGAACAAAAGGGTTAACAAAAACAGAAACAAACTATAATCTAACTATGAACTGAAAGCGAATAACACTACGACAATAAACAAAGAACATTAAACATCAGACAAAGGTGTCATCAATGGTTTCAGGCAGGTGATTTATTGAAACCAGAGCGCACGCAGAAGAGAGGGACCTGGGGTTCCTTCTCCCTCCAGCGGAAGGCTCTTCGGGGCCCTCAACACAATGCTTTCCTTACAAAATGAACAGAACTAAATGATGAAAGAACTCTGGGTTACACTACTGATGAATTGCTTGTCAAAGACTGAGCTCTGAATCATCTGGACAATGTAACGATGCTTCGAATTCCCTGTTGAAACAATGAGTCCTCACAGCCTTTTATAGCAGTTTCAAGGGCGGTTCTGTAACCTTCTCCAGGTGTGAATATGGGCGCATCAGGGTTCACTTAGGTCATTTAATCCGCCGTTTTTGCAGAGCCGACTCTGATTTGAGGGTCAAATCACCTTGGGGGCCGGTCTGTAGCCGGTCGAGAGGCTGACCTATGCAATTAATGCGCCGTATTAGCAGATGCACAACTTTTTGTGTGGACAGTCGCGCGTCGGGCGCGCATGCGCGCAAAACACGTTTTTGTCCCGCGCGTGTGCGCGCATCAAGATGATGTAAAGCACCTTTCAATTTTTGGTTACTTTGTATAGTTTTTTTTCCCTTCTGGAGTGCTGTGAGATTAATTCAGTGCCATGAGTGAATTCATTGTTGTTTTGCTGATGCTGAGTTCTTGTCGCCATGTGCAGATGAAATTTCAGTGATAACAACAATGAAGAAGGTTCCATATGGTTGCAACCACAAGAGTTCTTGGTCCAGAGAGAGTGTTGTCTCTGTCAGCGCACCATCCAGGAATTGTTAGTCCAATGGAAAGATACACCTATAAAAGATTCCATTTATGATCCGACCACCATTCTACAACAATTCCCTCATCTGAAGCCTTGAGGACAAGGATTTTCTTCAAGGGTGAGGGCATGTTAGGGACCTAACCTCCCTAACCCATCACGTAGGTAGAATAATATAATTCCATGTAATAAAGGCCAATATTAATAAGGCCTATCAATAAGGAAGAAAAAGTCAAATGTAAGAAAACCTAATAGAAGCTTCCGCTTTTAGAAGGATCTTCCTCTAGATTGTTCTTTTGGACAGATAGAGTATAAATAGAAGTAGAGGTATGAGAAATATTGTCTTGCATATTATTGTAATAGAGATATTCTCTATTGGAGGTTTTCCCCTCGAAAAGGCAAGTGAACATTGCTATCAATAATCAAAGTTCTCTTTATGGTGTTATTATGGTATTGTTCTGATTATATCATTGCTTCTCTGCCATTTATAGCTAAAATGTTTATGCTCTGCATACTATTTTATATCTGGAATACTACAAAAGAAGGTCCAAGGAAGCATATTATAGAAGAGATTCCACTTTGGATCAAGATGTTGTTCATAGAGAGAAGGATGATGCGCATGGATCTTGATAGAATGGTCGAGTAAAACCCCTAGCCCTCGGGGGAGGGGCTTTGGAAAAGGAAGGGGAAAATGAGCCAGAAGGATCAATTAAGGAGGATCCAAGAAGTTGTTGAGATGAGGTGAGGTATGGAATGGACCCAAAATAGAAGAGGAGAAAAAAAGCTAATAGGTGTGCAAGAAGAGTTGAGATAAAAAGAAGAGTGAGAGAGAAAGGTGGAAAATAATTAGTCAGGTGTGCATGACGAGGGGTTAGGTCCAAGATAAAGAGAAAATAAACCACACCAAGTGGTAGTGTGGGAGTGGATATTGTTCCATAATAGAGCACAGATGTGGATAGACCTGCGAAGAGGCATGTCATAGAGGAGATGGTGTCCAATAAATATGCCAGTGGTGATACTAGTATGGACCTAGGTGACGAAATACACACCCCTTGGCTGTTTCAGAGTGCCGCAAACTTATAAGAAGACGAGAACAAAGGATTGGTGCGATGATATAAATAGAGGATGGCACACGGTATAACAACATGCTGATTGGAGAAATCAATTTTGTGCAAGGTGGTAGTGCATACATCGGACCAAGAGACAGCGTGTGGATTTGTAGTGTGTAGGTCAACCTAGAAGGAAAAGCACACATTTGTGGTGTGCAACTAGGGCAGGAAGGAAGGAAACATTATGTTTGTGTGAAATAAATAGAGGAATATGGAGGATCCCCTAATGGTGGGGGAAACAAATTGACAGTAGTGGATGGTCTTTCACGACTACATTTAGATATCTCTTTGGGTCACTTCACGAGAATTTTAAGAAGAAGATGGAATTACCCCCCTTTTGTACCAAACCCCTTGAAATTTTTTAATCAAGAATAAAGCACAATAGATAGTGAATATATTAGAGTCGAAGAAAGAGAATAAGAAGAGAGAAGTGATGAGACAAGTGAAGAAGAAGGTGAAGTTGACAATACTTTACCCCAAGCGATAATGGTGTGGAAAGATATAAAAAATTACAACCAGATAAGAGGAATTAGTTTCAGTTTGAAGATGGAGATTTAAGATAGTACACTGAGGTTTCCCATGTTCCATGGAACGAGTGCATAAAAATACTATTTCACTTGTGAAGCAATATGGTCTCTAAAGAGAGTTACATACGATGCAACTAAGATTGTGCAACTAAAGACTATGTTTAGGGATAGAGCCCTGATGTGGCACATGGAATACAAGGATGATATGACAATGAGATAGGAAAGGTCCATGGATGAGATCAAGTATGATATTCTTAGGGATTTTCAGAAGCCTAAGTCAAAATCCCAATGCATTACTGAAATCAAGGAGATCAAACAGAAAGAAGGAGAAAGTATCTGGGACTTTGAATAACAATTTAATATTTTACTAGATAAGATGATGTTCCAAATATAGGACGTACAACATAGAGAATGGTTCATTTTGGGGTTACTCCCCCATATATAGTCCTTCTCACCCAAAAAAAGGTGATCACTCAGGTAGAGGAAGTCAATATTGCAATGTGCTTAGAAGCTACACCGGGAGGCGCAGAGACATCAACTTGGTTGGCATAGGTTTAGTATCAACTAGCCAACCTAACTATACATCTACAAGATATGTCCAAGACTAAAGTCATGCACGGGCGTGCATGGTTTACTACATGCCATTTCAAGGGTCATCACTGAGACGAGTGCCTTTTCCTTCTGTATTATATGGCGATAGGCACACCAAGTCCATTTCCATATGGACAGTCCAAATGGTGTGAAATATGCAGGGAGTGGGGAAATGTGCCACCCTGCTGTCCCACATTGTAGAAATATCAAAAAAAAACTCACACTCCATTATGAAAGTTCTATAAGTCCATCAACCATGATGTCAATAGTTTCCGCTCCCTCTATTTAATGCAAGATAACACCCACGATGCATTCTGGGTATAGGAGGAGAAAAAGGGTGGTGAACGTGGTGGTGCATATAGAGACAGATACCAAGGAGGAACTTGAGGTGAATATGGGTACGGTCACAACCATGGATATGGTAGAGGAGGAGGTATACTCCACACCTTTTTTAATTAAAGTGAGATTGGTCATGTCTCACAATTTTTCATAAAGTCACGCATGCTCTGTACCTATCATTATAGTCCTGAACAAGTAATTGAGGATTTTCTTGACTTAATGAAAAAGTGGGAGGAAAAGAAGGAAAAATGTAACATGGTGCATTCTGATCCGTGCAAAAAAAGGAAGAAGAATGAGGAGCATGGAGTCCCGGTAGTAACCCGTGGAGGAGAAAAGATAGGGGAAAAGTTCAAGCATGGTGAAGGCTTGGGTAAAAGACTAGACAAATAGATCAGGAAGGAACCTCAACCCCTTTCTAATTTCGATTCTTATTAGTAGAAGGATTTTATACATGATGCACATAGATCACTTGAAGAAGAAAGAACATGCAAGGAGTTGCAATGCAGGACTCTTAGGTTTCTCAAAGAGGAATGATTCTTGGAGGAAGTGTATAGGGAAACACAAAGGTTTATAGAAGAAGCATAGATCCATGAAGAGGTGTAGTGGGAGACATAGAGTTCACTAGATGTATATAATGCATGTGAGGAGTTACATCACACGACATAAATAAATTTGGAGGAGCTTCGTGTGTGCGACAAAATACAGTGCACAAACTAAAGATCAATAGAGGAAGCATGTAGACAAACTACATTATGACACACTAAGATAAAATAATATGAACGACAATGCCAGGATGAGTTGCAACACAAACCACAATAAAAATCCTTGTGTGACTTAGGTCACATGGAAAAATCCAAAGATCAAGTCAATACCTTCTTGCACAGTTGTTTGCGCTTGCTAAATATCTATAAGTGGTGAGTAAGATGACCCAAATGTTAGGTGTTTGCATTAAAGAACAAGGAGACGAGACTACCATATCTTCTCTTCTTCTGGAAAGGGATGTTTTCCAAGTTAGCAAGCAAAATCACACTAGCCAGGAATTCAAGATGACAACATATCCTGGTGGGTACGACATAGATGGATTCATGTTGTATTTGAGATGCAACATGAAAATGTTTCCCTAGAAATCTTGGGAAGTGATGGGTAAGCCTGAGTTGGTTTGGTCACCCATTCAGTGTCGATTGGCCAATCAATACAACATCTAGTCCATAGGATGGTTGGAGCAACTAGAAGTGAACATAGAAGGAGTGAAAACAAAGGATGACTTAGAAGTTATTGAGATCATGGATGAGTTTGATCCATATGCTGCATTATTGGGGTTTGACTGGTCCTTTGAAAATAATGCAATGTTAAATTTGAATAAGAGGAAGATATCCTTTGAAACCGACATGTTGTGTGTGGTCGCACTACTAGATCCAAATGAGTGAAACTGATACAATGAGCCCATGGATGAGGATGCGCGAAGATCAGTCATTGACAATATTTAAAAAATCATGGAGCACATGGAGGACTATATCAACCCCACCAAAGATAGAGATTTAATATGGAGAAGTGTCAAATCTTATGATACAGATTCCGAGGATTCCATAAAGAGGTGGAAAAAAAATCTCTACGAATTTTCTATGCGCAAGGAAAAACAATAGTGCGATGGATTGGGTCTGGGCTGTTTGATGCCCAACGGTTTGATGGGATAGGGCTGATGGAGACCTTCCTCATATAGATGGAGAAATTTTCCCCCACAGAGGATAGACTTCAGGCCATGGATGAAGTGGTTTGAGGGACCCTTGCATGGTGGGAGACCCATCGACTGATTATTCAGAGGTGGGAAAATGTGTTCAAGTTCATAAAATACTGATTCTAGCCTATCACAAATTTTGAGCTAGCCAACTTTTATAAGGGAAATGAGGACCTATTGGCACATGGGTAGACCCAAGGTTCAACGCTACAACATCGCACCAACAAACCCCTAACTACCAGCCTTTTCAACAACACCTGCGAAGTAGATGAAGTCTCACCCGAGGTAGAGGCAGGGGTGGTTGCAGGACTCAAGTGTTTGCAACCTTAGTTGGGACTTAGATCTGTGATTGTATTTCTTAATAAATCATTTAGCACCTTCAGTTACTTAACATGCAATCATTATCTACTTCGCTGATAAATCAAAACCTCACAGGATCCACACTAATCTACCGTATACAAGCACTTAACATAAGTAAATAGGTTAGATCAACCAGATTAAGCACTAAGCACAACCATATGTATCAGATCTAGAATTCTCACACATCATAAGCACAAAGCAAGTAGATCTATCCAACTACATCAGAGTACTTAGCAAAGAAGACATAAACACATTAAGGTAAAGCTCAAAGCGAGACAACATAGGATTTACGTGGTTCAACCCCCTTCTGGGGCTACGCCCACCAACTCTTCTTCTTTATTTCCTTTAGTCAATCTGTTACAACACAGAGCCTCAAAACCCTTACTTCGCATAGGACAAAAGATCTGTGCATCTCGCTAGATCCTTCTTCCTCACGTTACAACACTAAGCCTTTCACAATCTGTCACAACTACTTGCACTCAACTCTACAAGTCTCTTACAATCATGCACAAAGCATCCAAAAACCCTACTTGCACTTAGCATACATTCACATCACTTAGATATAACACTTAGCATTTCATTCGTCTCTCTACCTTCTTCCTATCCTAGGCATCTATTTATATACAAAATAGACCTAAACATGGGTAAACCCATGGGCCAACATCCCTTTCCTGTTACATATTCACAAAAACCCAAAAAGAGGCCCAAAAGGGGGCCGAGATCCTGTGATCTTTGCTTCGTCTTTCGCTCCTCCTTCGACAGGCCGTCGAAGTCCCAAACTAGGTCAACATGACCAAGAAACTCCCAAAACTTGGTCAAGGGCCAACAGGATCCCAAAACTCACCTGTGACTCGTCTCGCGTCACTCTGGTCTGATCAATTCTACTTCGAACACCTCAAGCTTGGCTTGAGGTGCTTCGGCTTGCTGCTGTGCTACAACCTTTTGCTCGAAAAACTCCTGGATCATCGCGTCGTTCACCAACCCTTCTAGGCATTGTTCTGTTGCACTCACAACCTGTTCTAACTCTGCTCCTCAGCCTTCAACCTCTGTAAATAAATGACATGCCTTTTCTTGTGCCGGTTGAATTCATTGAGTTACTTCCATTACCTTACTCTGAATCATATGGATCTGCTACTCGGAAGTGCACTGCTCATGATACTGCTTCATTATTTCCACTGGCGATAGGGCCTTCAACTATGCTTGTATCTTTTCGGTTTGATACTTTTCCTCCTGGATCTAGGACTCCAATTTATGTAACTCTGGGTTCTCAGTCAGGTTCTCATACATCTGGGCACTGTGGTTACTCAACTTCTTGCATTCCAGGGCAAGAGATTTCAGTTTTTCAACTGCACTATGGGCAATTGCTTCTCGTTGGTCCCTTATCTCCTGCGGGGTTTCTGGTACTGGGTGGAGCTCTAAATATGCTATGCATTGTTGTAGTTTATGGATTACTTCTTCCAGTTGTGCCACCTGTTGTGGAACTTTCTCTTCGTTATTTACCTCGATAAATGTCACAAAGAGAAGTGCTCTATTGACCACTTCTTTTATTTCCAGTTTCTCCGCAAGCAACTGTTCCTTTCCTTGTTGTAGTTGTGCTTTCTCTTCATTCCACTTTTCTTGGAGAGTACTTTTTTCTTGTTCTGCAACACTGCACTATTCGACAAGTACTCCCTGTACTTGTTTCAATGCCAGAGTGGCTTGCTGTGATTCCTCTTGTGCTCTTCGAAGTCGAGCTTTGACTTTGTTAGCAATTCTATGGAGTTGAGCTGGATCATCTCCCAGTTCTGGTGTTCCTGTTGATAGAGGCGCATTGGAGACTGCGCGGCTAGATTGTAGTGCCTGCTGCACTCCTTGGAGTTTGATATCGATTCTGTTGTACATCATCTCCTGCTTGGCTTCCTGTTTCTTTATTATCTCCAGTGAATCATCATTTAATGCTACTATGATGAATTTGAATTCATCTAGGGTCAACGTAGTCTATAGCTTGGTTACGAGAGCTTTCGGCTTCTTTCGGGAAGAAGGTTTCAGAGGCAAACCCTTCCTTTTATTCAGGGGATCTACTTCGTCTCTTCGCTATTCAACTTCTTCTAACTCTTTGCCATCACCCTCTTTCTCTGGTGTGATGGAATAAGTCCTCACAGATAGGATGTCTATGTCCTGAACTTCTGTGATCTTTTGTGCCATACTTGGTTCGGGTATATCCTGCTTAGTTTCTGGACAATTGACGTCAGACATCTCCACAGGGTCTTCTAGAATGAGGAGGTTCACTAACCATTCCTTGGTGATATCTTCCAAGTATTCTTCCATCAGATTGTAGTAAGATTGCAGTTGTTTCTTATGCTCATCAGTGCACGCTGTGATATAGATGAAATGGTGGTCCGCGTTGAATTTCATTAAAGGTATGAACCAGTGTAGAGTGTTCAGCGTGATGAAAGGTTCAGCCTGGATGGCTTCCTTCAGTTGGTTGTAGTATGTGTGGAACACAACATTCGACTGCCATTTCTTGTTCATATCATTTGAGTACCAAAGTGTACTGAACTTCGCAACAAAAGGTTTGAACGGTTCGATATCCGAGAAGGTCACACCTTCCAACATCTCCCATGCGACAAATATGATTAGGATCAACAACCAACTATAATGGAACTCATAACCATGGTCCTGCGCTTCTCTACAGTCAAGTTCCAATTGGTTCACGAGATACTTCGCCCAATTCATTTGTAGGCCTTCCACGCACTTCCATGCGAGGTCGACTACAAAACCGGTGACTTGGGTTGGTTTGTTCTTCCATACTAACTTTCCTGTGATGAGTTGACAGGCGAGAAGTACTATGCCATTCTAAATAGAAGCTACCTTGTAGCCTCACATTCCCTTCTTGACATCGCCATAAGTCTCTTTGATATTTTGCGCTAAGGCTTGGTCTGTGGTCTTTCCGTGGTAAAATTCCCGTGGGTCAGGGCCCTGCATGCTCAACCCCGTGATCTTGTGGATCAGTGTTGGATCGACTATGATGCAATAGTTTAACCATAAGTAGCCGCCATGATAGCTCGACAACAATAGCTTGACATAGGAATTGACTTCCTGGTGTCTTTCAAAATGTGGGATCTTCATGAGGTTCATCAAGGTGGATTGTGTGAGGTCCATAGTCTATTACTGAGGGACGATCTTTGAGTTTTTACCCTTTGTCTTCATCATGTATTTATATGGAGAAATCATTCTATAGACCTTCCTGTCACCAAGGTTGAAGTTTATAAACTTCAAAGCTGCAATCTTATCCTAGTCTACGTGATCTATGCGTATCCCCTTCGAGAGGTACGCAGTGACCAAAGTGCAGTCGAACTCTCGGGGTACACTATCTCTACTTACTGCGCCACTTAGAGGAAGTAGGTAGGTAGGTAATATGATTGGGATCAACTTAGCGCTCACAAGATCGTCTCTATGCTTAGTTCTCTTTTTGTTGGTTGGCCAGGATGGGCCGGCTCGAGCAGTCGGTGGGGACGCTTGCACTCCTCGCGTCGATGATGCCTGTAAACCTGTAGACAATCCTCTCCCTCACATGGTTCTTTCAGTCATTAAGTTGATCAGAACTTTTGTCACAGTTGCTTCTTCAGCAGTGATCTCTTCAGACATACACGCTTAGGATGGATATCTTGAGTTCTCAAAGTAACGTGGGCACTACAATAGGGTAGAAGAAAAAGGATTAGTGATCAATAGGAAATCTTAATCAAGCCCGTGAGTTCAAATTATCAATTAGAAAAAGTGTTCTCGTTGTATGGCGCAATGGAATAAATAGATAAATTGACAACGGTTGGATTGCAACGGGTATGAGCCTCCATTAAGTCCCGTTCAATCTGTTATGTAACGGTCCAACGGGTGGATGATGAACCTTTATTACTTTTCTGTCCATTCGGAATGGAATTCAAATGGATATATCGGCCCCAATGAATATATTTCTTTGTCATGGCGAAGTGCCATGTGTTGTTGTTCTGATATCTCAACGAAGCTTCAATTCGATAATTTTTCTTTCTGCAAGGTCTCCTCTAGAACCGCCTGTAACCTTTCCGTATTAGCCCTTTTCTTTCTTAACTTTCTAGCCTGCTTTCCAATGAGCTTCATCTCAGTAATGCTTTTCTCATTCTGATTCTTTTCTTCTTTGGTCTTAGTTACTTCGCGCTGTTGAAATTCTTTCCTAGGGTTCCAGGATAATACTTATTCTGTGTCTGGGATAGGTAATTCAATATTCTGAGAATCCTCTAGTGTTTTCTTAGATTTGACATACGAGATTCTAGTATTAAATATTTGCGATCTACTATCCTGTTCCTTAATCAAGTGCGCGATTGTTCCGGTCATAATGTCTTTTAACTCTTGCTTCTTCTGTTCCAAAAATTCTTCTTCTTCCTTTCATCTGGCTTGATCTCTACCAATCCAAGGTTTTCCTATTAGCATGGTAAATGAGGTGCTATCTTCAACAAATTTAATAATCTCAAAATCTTCTTCTGTCGAAGTTCCATCAACATTCATAAGTATCCAAGCGAGCCTTCCACATAGGTTTACTAGATTTCCTTTAAATAAACGTATTCCTCCTAGGGAAGGGATCATAGCATGCCTTCCTATAGCTTCTCAGGTTCTCTCTGGCATAATATTCATCTGTGTTTCCTCATCTAGAGTACAACCAATGTCGAAGTCCCCTATTCTTGCTTTGATGCATTCCTTCTCTTTGAAGATATTTGATAAGCTGACATGTTGGTGGTCATTCAGGGGTTCTTTCATCTGTATTAATACTTTCTTTAATTCTTTCTGGGGTTCTACCTTTTCTGGATCTTCCTTAGGGTTCTCTTGATTCAAGTTCATTCCTTCAAGCTTAGCGATCATTCTAGGGCAATCCAATACTTCATGGTCTAGAGATTTACAACAAAGACAACTAGGTCTTCCACCCGGGCATTCCTTAACAAGATGTATTGACATTCTGCAACTGTAATAGAGGGTTAATCCTCTCTTCCTTTTAAATGATCCCCATCTTCTTCTGTATTGCGCACTAGGATCGTATGAGCTAACCTGAAACAAATTCTTTCTAGGATCCTGCATCCATTGGTTAGTCCAAACATCTTTTCTATGCATAAGTATAACATATCTTTCATGATTCTTATCAGATCTATTCATAACAATTTTTTTTTCATCTATCAGTGCCCTAGTTTTTAAGCTAGGATAGAATCTATCAAACATACCTAGATTCATACTCTAGAAACAAAAATTTCCACTTATCTTACTTTTACAGAGCACAAAGATTTCGTATCTAAGACTTTTTAACTATTCTTACCTTTATCAGAGCACATAGATTGCAGATCTTACCTCTTTTTAGTCAGAAGTTTCCACTTTTACCTTTCTTAGAGCACAAAGATTTCAGATCTTGCTTCTTTCCTTCAGATCCAAACTCCTTTCTTCAAATCGGGCTTCTTTCCTTCAGATCCGACATTCTCTCTTTAGAACAAAGATTCATAGGTCAAGTAAAGTACTGCGCACTAGGGCACAGATCTACGCACAGAGCTTTCACACTTTTAGATCTAATCTTTGCACACAATTTCTTCTTCCTTTGTTCCCAACAATCGCAGTTTTGGTCTCAGCAACGAAACCATTTGTTGGCATAGGGGAGGACACAGGGTTCAACGCTATAGAAACGCACCAACAAAACCCTAACTATCAACCCTTTCGACAACACCTACAAAGCAGATGAAGTCTCACCCGAGGTAGAGGCAGGGGTGGTTGCAGGACTTAAGTGTCTGGAACCTTAGATGGGACACCGATCTGTGATTGTATTTCTTAATAAATCATTTAGAACCTTCAATTCCTTAACATGCAATCATTATCTATTTCACTGATTAAAAAAAAACCTCACAATATCCACACTAATCTACCGTATACAAGCACTTAGAATAAGTAAATAGGTTAGATCAACCAGATTAAGCACTAAGCACAACCATATGTATCAGATCTAGCATTCTCACACATCATAAGAAAAAAACAAATAGATCTATCCAAATACATAAGATTACTTAGCGAAGAAGACATAAACACATTAAGGTAAATCTCAAAGCGAGACAACACATGATTTACGTGGTTCACCCCCCTCCTAGGGCTACGTCCACCAACTCTTCTTCTTTATTGCCTTCAGTCAATCTGTTACAACACAGAGCCTCAAAATCCTTACTCTGCACAGGACAAAAGATCTGCGTAGATCACTAGATCCTTATTCCTCACGTTACAACACTAAGCCTTTCACAATTTGGCACAACTACTTGCACTCAACTCTACAAGTCTCTTACAATCATGCACAAAGCATCCAAAAACCCTACTTGCACTTAGCCTTTCATTCTCCTCTCTCCCTTATTCCTATTCTAAGAATCTATTTATATACAAAATAGGCTAAACATGGGTAAAACCATGGGCCGACATCCCTTTCCCATTACATATTCCCAAAAACCTAAAAAGAGGCCCAAAAGGGGGCTGATATCCCGTGCTCTCCGCTTCATCTTGCGCTCCTCCTTCGACAAGTTGTTGAAGTCCCAAACTAGGTCAACATGACCAAGAAACTCCCAAAACTTGGTCAAGGGCCGATAGGACCCTCAGGAACACATTTCATTCTACATGAAACACTATATCTCTAAGAAAATCCCTCAATCCCAATGGGTCCATCAGTTTGTCCACACAATGGACATGATTCCTAGAATCTAGTACATGCAGAAGGAAATTAGGAGGAAAAAAATTGAGTGGACCCATATGAGTTTGTAGTTTCTTTCAACCTTCAATTTCATTGCAGAAGATCTGGTTCTCAGAGAAGCACTCTACCAGATTAAGGAATTCATTTTCCATCAATAACTAAATGACAACGACTGCTTGGTGGTCTTCTCATACCATCATCCGATGGAAAAACTGAAAGAAGCAGTACATTGTTGGAAGATTGATGTGAGTAATATTTATGACTAAGACTCCCATGACATCTATATCATAGAGTCAAAAGGAGAACACACACTAAAGGGAAAGGCAACAAAGACAACTACACCATACTATAATGGCCCCATAAAAACCAAGAAACACAATATTAGTACTAAAGAATCACCCAAGATGGCCATTATATGAGATTACTGGGATAAGGAGACAATCACTCAGGTTGTTGACCTCCTTAAAGAATATGGGGACTTGTTTCCTCAAATTGTTTATGAGACGAAGGGAATTGCAAGATCATTGGGAGCTATGAAGATACAATTTAAGCTCGATGCCAAACTAGTTAAGAGAATACCTTACTGTCTAAATCCTAAGTACAAAGAAATTATGCACAAGGAACTAGACCGAATGTTGGATGCCAGGATCATTGTCCCTAGGGAGGAATCTGATTGGATTAGCCCTATGGTTGTGCAACCTAAAAATATTTGGGAAATTAACATATGTGTTGATATGAGGAATCTAAATTCAACATGCATCAATGATCCTTTCCCGACACCCTTCACAGACGAGGTGCTGGAAAATGTTGGTATTCGGGAAGCCTACTCCTTCACATATGGCTTCTTAGGGTGTCATCAAGTTTGGATCACAAAGGAAGATCAATTTAAAATCACCTTTGTGACTGAATGGGGGTCATTTGCATACACAATAATCCCCTTTGTCTTAAAGAATGCCTCTGCAGATTTTTCCCGGATAATGGTCACCGTATTCAAGGAATTTATCCACAAGTTCCTTGAGGTATACTTGGATTATTAGACCATGCTTTTTCTATTAAAAGAACACATAAAATCTCTTCGACTAATGCTGGATCGATGCCCCCAACTCCAGATCTCTTTAAATTTGAATAAATGCATTTTTGTATGCCCTTTGGTATATTGCTAGGCCACATCATATGCAAAGATGACTTGCTTGTGGATCCCGCTAAGATTATCGCCATCTTGGATATGGTGGCCCAAAATTTAGTTTGAGAAATGTGTGCAACATTGGGACATAAAATATACTATCGGAATTTCATCCAGAATTATGATCAGATTGTGGCTCCATTGGAAAGGTTGTTGTGAAAGGATATTAAATATGAATGGACAACAAAATTCTAGAAAGCCTTAGATATCCTCAAAGAAAAACTACTTATTGTTCCCATCTTTATTTTTTGTGATTGGTCAAAGCTCTTCCATGTACATGTCGATGCTTCATCCAATATACTGGGCACTGTTCTAGCACAACCAAGAGAGAGAAATATCAATCATCCGATCAATATTTCCATCCATAAGTTGTTTGATGTTGAAAATAATTATACTACAACTGAGCACAAGGGCTTGACCATGGTATATGCCTTGCAAAAATTCCTCCACTATTTGCTGTGGTTCTCTTTCAAATTCTTCAATGATAATTCCACCCTCAAGTATTTGGTCAACAAACTAGTTTTGGGTGGTCGAATCTACCGGTGGTTGCTGATGTTTCAAGAATTTGACTTCAAATTGTTGTTAATCCAGGCAAACACAATGTTGGACCAGATCACTTGTTGCATATTTAGACTAGGGAAGCTATTATGAACCTCGATGATGAAATACTAGATGCACAGATCTTCTAAGTCAAATCCATCCTTGATCAATTGGTCAAAATAAAAGAATTCCTCATCAATGTCTAGGCTCCTACCGAATACACTTTTGCGCAATGTAGGCAACTAGTGACCCGTAGTGTTGATTATTAGTTGATTTTTGGACAATTATGTAAGTTGGGAACAGATGGAATCCTACATTGTTTTGATTTTGAACATGAATGAGACTCCCTCCTATATGAGACACATGAAGGTATATTTCTGGAGGCCAAAATGCTGGTAAGGCTACCACGCGCAAGGTCCTACACATATGGCTTTGGTGTCCATGTATCTTCACATACTCTAAAGACTATTGAAAACACTGCGACGTATGTCAACGAGTGGGAAATCCCTGACACATAGATGAGATCCCACTCTTCCGTGTCATTGTACTTGATCCCTTTAAAAAATAAGCAATAGAGTTTGTTGGGCCCATCAATCCAACCACATATCGCATGGGAGCATGCTACATAATTACCGTGACTGAATGCCTCACCAGGTGCACCAACCAAGCATCAGTAAAAAAATTTACAATAGAAATAGTCGCTTGCTTTATATTTTAGAATATCATCACCCGATTCATATGTCTAAAGGTGTTGATGAGTGACTAGGGGTCACATTTTGTGAATGAGAGCATTCAACAAATTACCCAGGAATTCATGATCCATCTTCAGAAGAACACCCATTATCATCCTCAAGAAAACAATACAATGGAAGCTTTTAACAAAATTTTAGAACATTCTCTAAAAATATTTTTCAATGTGCAACGTGATGACTAGGACCAACACATCCTTGCAGTCTTATGGGCTTATTGAACCACATGTAAAAGGATGACGAAGCACACATTGTTCAGATTGGTCTATGGAAAGGAAGCGATCATTTCGCTAGAATTTGTTGTCCCTATCGTCAGGATCTCCCTTGCAACTCATATGACAGATGATTCATCCCTCCAACATAGGTTGGATGAGATTATGGAACTCGAGGAAGACCTCATAATGGTAGGATTCATCCAGGTGGTTGAAAAAGACAGACAAAATTCTTGGCATGATCGTAACATCCACTAGAAAAACCTTCAGCCAAGATCTTTAGTCTTGTTGTATGAAAACAAATATTTACAATATCTCGGTAAGCTATGCATACGATGTTTGGGTCCATTTTGGCTAGTCTACATCAGTGAATAAGGTGCTACCAAACTGGAAAATTTAAAAGGACAACCACTCAATGGTCTCATTAATGGTAGTAGGTTGAAGGTGTACTATGACCCTCAGGGGTCAATCACAATTTAAATATATTCCCACTTTTCATATTCATAGAGTAGGCTCAGAATAGGTTGTACAATACATATCTCCCTTCCTAGTAGGCATACTTTACATTTTGACAACACTAGCATTCATATCATTCATATATGTAACATTTATCTAGTGATAAAGGGTGCAGATCATTGAAATCCCCAATTTCAGTTGTGTCCGTTGCAAGAAGTACAGACACATGCTCTTCATGTACAAGTCACACGGGTGTTGGTGGAGTTTCCTGATGCTTCAGTTCCTAAAAAGGAAAATAATCTTGTTCGCACATGCCACAAGTACACACTTGGTTGAAGCATCCCATTCTCCAAGAACCTTCTCCAGTATGGCTAATTTGCAATATCAATATCCTATCCAGAAACATTTTACTGTCAATTCCTACTTGTTATTCAATCCATTTCCTCCCTTAAATTCTTCATTCCCCCCTTCCTCCCCTTACCCACCATCTCCCCTCTATATATATCATGGCCTTGATTCTATCGCTAGAGTAAATTTCTACTAGTTCCATTCATGACTTCCTTTTCCATTCCACTGCAATTCTCTCACTCCCATGTCATGGCCCGACATAGCAGACGGTCCTTACATTTTTATTTCCAGTTTTCCTGAGAAATTACAGTGTTGGATCTTATGGGGTTATGCCAACTATCAAGTTGTTACCAACTACTTGACCACGTTCCCTCCTTTTTCTTTCCTACCTAGTTTCAGCTCCACCCATCACAATTCCATGAACCTTGTCTCGTACTCACGTAAAAAACCACCACGTATCATACCCTTTTCTAATAGGAAGGTATCCACTTCAATGGCTCGCCAGTAGAATTTCTTCTAGCCATCTTCATGGGCCTTTCCCCAAAAGAAACAAGGTAGAATGAATTCCATCCATCCAACCTTTTTTCTCCTACTCCCCTTATCACATCTTGCCAAGGATCCTCAATCCTCTAAAATAAGAACGACCAAGGGTCTCTACTTGGCTTGGTCCAAACAGGACAAACACGAAAGTAGATAATGATTATCTCTCTTGAGGAACTTCCACTTCTCTTTCAAAGTTAGGCATGGATGGAGAACTGCAAACAACTCCCTCATACACCTCCACAGGAACCAACAAATGTTTAGGGCCAAACATCTGGTAGCATGAATAGTTTGCTTAAAAGAAATATGAACGATTCTTACTCCAACTATATTCCCTCATAAATTCAACAACTAGCTTGAGGATGAGATAAATAATAGTGGTGGGGGCCTGTTGGCACCCTAAGTTTTGGGTTTAGTTTTGTGCATGTGGAAAAATGGATTTTTGCACGCTCATTCCATAGTTTTGTTTGCGCCTAAGGAAATGCATGAAGAATGATATAGAGTGAGCAATATATCAAGTTGTTTTTAGTTGTGTGCAGGGATTAAAGGCTACCAAGAACGTGTTGGTCTGAGTTTTTTCAGTTGCATCAGAAATGAAAAATATGCCTATCGAAATCAAGAAAGGAAACACCGGGAAATATCCCCAAATGATTATTGCCAGCAGTATACAAAGACATGGTATGATAAGAGAACGAGTTGGCCAGGAAGTTAAATTTTCCCTGTTGCAGAGAGTCTATGTGGAGCACTGATAGACACCAGAAGCGTGTGAGGCAGTTGTATCAGACAAATGAGTGGAGTAGAGAAGAAAGAGACATTTCTCCCCAACAAAGAAATAAATAAAGGAAGCTTGAGAACCAGAAATAGAGCTAGATATTTTTTGAGTTAGTTTAGCTATCAGTATCAAGCTCATTGTCAACTTGTTGTATTGTTGTAATAATTTGAATATAGTTATGTGTCTATTATATGTCTGAGTTTTGAACAAAGGTACATTGTGCAACATGTTGTAACTCTGAGGTTTTGTATATCAAATATATGAAGTTCTATGGCTATCATATGTGTCTTTCCTACGCAATGTATATCTATGATATGATGGAAGGTTTCTAGTAATAAAGATATGAAAGTTTTGATCCATTATGTGTCTGTGATGTATGGGTTGAATATGTGTGTGTATTGTTTTAATTATTAGTCCTAAATAGTCTATTAGATATGAGTTACATGGATTCCAATTGAAGTGACTTTTCTTGTGTTTAAGCCTTCATCCCTATCACAAGACCCTATGGTCTTTGTGATACTCTTTGCATCTTGGGTGAGACCTTCCTCGACCTTGGCCGAGGAATGATATTCTAGTGCTTCGGGGTTTTTGTTAGACAAATATGGAAAAACAATGGGTCTTAAACTCCCCAACATTAAGAAGGACAGGACACACGTAAGCATGGACTGAAAGTGCCCAACATAGGAAAAATGTACACGGGATAGATATTCTTCCTATGCTTGGGTTGATGCATAACATACATCCTCAACATGCCCTTTAGAACTCTATTCACTCTCTAGATTTGACCATCTTTTTGAGAATGGTAGGCCATTCTAAACACTAAATGCGTTCCCAAGCTTGCAAATAAGCTTTACCAAAAACTTGTAGTGAACTTATCATCTATGTCTAAGATTATGGTGTTGGGTAAACCATGCAATATGAAAATTTCCTTCATGAAGATGTTTTCAACATATATAGCCTTAAAATTAGATTTTCTAGGAATGAAGTGAGATTCCTTGCTCAACTTATCCACTACTACCATGATTTCATCATGTTTCCTAACTATTCTTGGAAAACCAATAATAAAATCCATGGATATTGTCTCCCATTTCTATTCTGGAATTTGAAAAGGTTACAATAGTCATGTAGGGTGTTTTTGTTAGACCTTCACCTGCTAACAATCTGATTCTTGGTGATATATTCAACAATGTATTGATTCATTTTTGGCCAATAATTATACTGCCTTACCGATGTTACCATTTTATGATAACCGAGATGGCCCACATAAGGTCTCTTATGGAATTCATCCACGACCAAATGCTTCAGCTCCGCTGAATTTGGCACATACAACATGTTATACAACACCAGTCCATCAACTACCAGATGATACCCTTCATACTTTTTCTCTCTGGGTTATTGCCACAATCCCTTACTTTCCTAATTGAAAATCTCATCTTCTTGTAAGAGGGTTCTAATACTTTTCTTTATGTTAGACTCTCCTACACTCGCTACTGCTAAGTGTATGGTTTTCACACTCTGACTGAGTGCATCTGCCACTTTGTTTTCCTTTCCTTTTATGTGTTTGATATCAAAATCAAACTCACTAATCAACACCATACACCTAGCCTATCTAGAGTTCAACCTTGGCTGATAAAACACACACTTCAAAGAACAATGGTATGTCATTAGGAAAAACCTTCTTCCAAGCAAGTAATGTCTCCACATATTCAATGCATGTACAATTGTTGTGAGTTTGAAATCATGGGTGACATATCATTGCTCATGCTCATTTATCTTTCGTGATTCATGTATGATCAATTGTCCTTCTTCCATGAGGACACCACCTAGTCCTTCTTTGCAAGCATCGATACAAACTAAGAAATATTTTTCAGGGTCTCCAATCTCTAAAACAAGGGAATTGGTCAAAAGATGCTTCGACTGCTGAAAGTTGGCTTGACACTTTATTGACCATATAATTTTTTCCCCCTTCCTATGTAATGAAGTAATGGGATTACCAATATTGGAAAATACCTTAATGAACCTTCTATAATACCCAACTAATCCCATGAAATACCTTATCTCTGTCACATTTCGAGGGGTCTAGGCCAATCCATGATGGGCTTGATATTTTCGGGATCTACTGCCACTTCTTCTGCTAAGATTGTGTGGCCTAAATACTATATTTCTTCTTGAAAGAAGTCAGACTTGTTGAACTTGGCATACAACTGGTGATATCTTAGTACTTGTAACACAATTATGATATGTTCTTTGTGCTCTTCCTTAGTATTGGAATACACCAAAATATCATCAACAAACACCAAGATAAAATTATCCAAATACTTACTCATAACACTATTCATTAAGCACATGAAGGTAGCCGATGCATTAGTAATCCCAAATGGAACCACCACAAACTCTTAGTGTCCATACCTTGTTCTAAATGTTGTCTTGTGGATATCTTCATCCTTGATCCTACTTGATGATATCTCGATCTCAAATCAATCTTGGAGAAAAATGTAGCTCCTCTGAGCTGATCAAAGAGATCATAATCCTAAGCAATGGATACTTATTCTTGATGGTTATCTTATTCAATTGTCTGTAGTCAATGTACAAGTGCAATGTACCATATTTCTTCTTCATAAACTATTAAGAACCAAATATCAATATAGGATAGAAAAACCTCAGAAAAAGTACTCAACGCCTTGAAAAAGAGATAATTTCAGATAATAAGCCTCTTTGAGGGGGCAACCTCCTTTTACCCCACTTAAATGTTCAAGTACAAGAT
>JZKD02S1047410.1:128986-139554 GCA_000966675.3 Picea glauca | reverse complement strand
AAAAGGAGGTTGCCCCCTCGAAGAGGCTTATTATCTAAAATTATCTCTTTTTCAAGGCGTTGAGTACTTTTCCTAAGGTTTTTCTATGCTATATTGATGTTTGGTTCTTAACAATAGATTAGAGCCGTCATATATGTGTGCGAGTGGTTGTGAGTCATGGATCTCACAACAGTTCGTGAATTCGACATTCGGGATAAAAAAAGTGTGCTAAGGCACAAACTCCTGAAGTCCTGTAGTCCAGAGTTAATCCATACCATTCATCAAAAGAGACACATTTCAGAAGATCGACTTATTCAAAGTTCGACGTTTGAGATAATTGGAGTGTGCTAGTGTGGAATCTCCCGAAGCCCCAAAGCTCGAAGTCCCGAAGATGAAGAGCTAAAGTGGTGTGGCATGATGACATCACCTGTGGTGATGTGGAAATTTCCTAGACATGCCACGTGCCACACCCATAATTGTTGATACCTGTAGTCTGGAGACTTGACACTCCAGAAAAAATGGTTCATGATTGAGTGGGAGGAAGAAACCCCTGAAGTTCCGTAGAGCCAAAGTTTCAAGGCCCCGAATAAGCACTCAACTATTAACACTTAGTCACAGCCGTGGTCACATGCGAATTGAGGGGTAAAGAAAAGGGGCTAATGCCTAAAAAATGTGTTAAAAAAAAAGGGTTAGGAAGGAAGCCCATGTATTTTGTTTGGTTTGGACCTACATCGAAAGAGGTACTGAAAACCTGAGAACTTTATGATAGGGTTAAGAATTGATCTAAGAACCATTAGCTCAGAGAAAAAAAATCAGATGCACAAGGAGTGCATTAAAGAAAACCCTTCATTTTTACATTTGAGATCTTTCAGAAGTCATTGGATCAGATGTTGGGTCCAATAAGAAGCATGGAAACTTCGAATGAAATTCTTGTTTTGGGAAGACAGTTCCGGTGACAATATTTTCACATCAAATGTGAATACTAGGTGGGGAAATCCATTTGCAATACATGTTAATGCATGAACCATAAGTTCATATGGAGATGCAAAGCATGGGAATAAGGAATTTTTTATGGAATATAAAAGAGTTTGGACTTGATATCAAGAAGGAACATAGGAACTTGAGGACATAATGTTACGTCAAAGAATACTCCACAAGAGGATCAAGGTCAAGACTAAATAATGTTAAGATAAAGAAGTACATAGTGGGAAGAACTAATCTATACATATTGATATATATATTAGAATGCTAGTATTTTGATAAAGAAGGACAAAATGTATGCATGGAGAAAGTGACAATATCTCCAAGGAGCAGTCCTATAGTTTGGAAATAACACCTCCATTATTTCTATCAGAATGCGCAGTGGGAGCATGGCATGAAGTTCATCAAATATGGCAGGACAAAAGTTGAATATTCATGTCAGGTTAAAAAATCAGATGGGGCATGACAGGAGAAAGTAATAATCCATATAGATAATACAAGTGTTGATAGGATCAATAATGGAAAGGCTAAATCAAATTTATTCAAGAAAAAGTTGGTGTTAACTATCCAAGGTTACTCAGATAACATGACTGGAAATATAATTCACTCATGCAGGAGTTGGATCAGAGGAATCCAAATAATAATGGAATGTTGAAAATTAATATCAACATAATATGTGGTTGCAAGTATGAAAAGTAGACAAGGAAAGACTCCTGGATGGAGTCAAGACCATGAACATCCTAAGATAATGGAAGAATAAATCATGAGGTAGACATCAAGCTGGTAGGAATGCATGAAAACACTCCAAAGGTGTTGAAGGTATTTCCATAGTAGCATGGAGATATCAAGTAAAGATGAATTTAAAAGTGAAATGATTTCTAAAGAGAAATCAATAAGGAACCAGGTAGAAGAAAATGGTTCTATGCATGGTTTTGAATGCAGAGGAGATGGTTCCTGACAAGAATCCATCTTAAGTGACATGGAACTGTGAGTGACAACCCAAGAGGTTGGAGGTATGACTTGAAGATATGATGGTAAGGTAAAAGAATTACTTTCAGTTAACTCTATGCAGCTAGCAAAGGAGGAATATGTGCATCCTTATAGTATGCTAGAGATTGGATAGGCAAGTCAAGTTTGAGGCTAGTTGGAAAAGAGAAGAGGAGAGTACAAGAAAACCTCAAGTCCTAAAGTATTTTGTCGAAAAAGGGATGAAGAAGTTCAGTCCTGAAGAGTAACTGGATGTTGAAGAATCCAAAGTCTATAAAACAATTTGGTTTGGAATTTAATTCATACAAGTACGAGTTGGGATAGTTGGATCAGGAAATTAATGAAAGAAGAAGGTTAATATCAACTTAGTTTGGGACTATAAATGAAAATGTCTCCAAGAGTGATTTGGATAGAAAGTGCTCATGGAAGGAATAAGCATGCACAATGATCACAGTGGGAGCACAATAAGATTTAGGAATCCAGGAAGAATTGAAGACTTCGAGGATCGGGAAGGAAAAGTTGCACATGGAGAAGGAATATGTTGCAATTTTTGTGACAGCAAGTATGTTATGGTTGGTTGGGACAACCAAAGGAAATAATTCTTTCATGTTGAAAGTGTTTTTGATGTTGTTGTTTCATATGGAAGGAAGCAACAGGAAGGTTGGTTATAGGTTTGATAAAATAAGCATGAAAGCTTCTACTGCCATCTTCTATACAAGTAGCACCGAATTTTTTAATGGCATTCATGTAGGTATGAGTTTTTATTTACTCTCGTTGCACACTTGCTGAAGGGAATTTAGTTAAGAATTTCCTCAGCCAGAGTTATTTTATAAAATCACATGATTTTTTTATTGAATGCATACCACTGGATGTGGTAAAGGCTAGAGGCTTGTATTAATTTAAATCTTCTTATCTTTGAATGCACACACTGACATAGTAGAATTTCATGTTAATTTGGTTATGGGGTAATAACCAAATAAATAAAAGATAAGAACTTGTTATAGGAATGAATGCCAGTAAAGCTAGTCATGTATGATACCAGGACATGGTTGGATATGGCAAAGTATGGATATGGAAAGGTTACGAACCACACAGGTACCAAACAATTCCTACCTTTAAATAAAACTTGGACTACAACCTTTTTGCTAACACTAATGAACACCATAGAATTATATTCTTGGTGTAGTGTTCGGGTCGAAAAGGAAGGCATCCAATTAATTGGGAAGACAATAGGAAGTGTGTGGGGAATGTGTTAAGACTCAAGACATTGGCCAGAATTCCAAATTATGGATGGTGAGATACATGACTGAGATAAAGAGAATTATGTAATTCAATGCAAGGTGCATTGAATAAATATGCATTGAGAATTGCACTCATGCATAGTGAGTGATAGAATTGGTTACTTAATGCATTTGTTGAATGTGTTTTGTAAGTACATGCATATATATTATTGCATGGAAATAATTGTTACTAACAACTGAAATGTTGTTAACTCATGAAGTTGAGGACATTTTAGGAGTTGTTAGACATTGCAACAAGAAATTTGCAGGTCAAGTAGTCACGTAAGCATTGACTACAAGAAATTTCTTGTTCATGAAAAAAAAAAGTAATGAACTTACATATATTAATTATGAACATGCATATGCATAGAATGATGAGTCATTCTATTTTGTTAAATTGTTTGGTAATTGTGATTGAATTGCTAGGTGCAGGAAATTTGAAGATCACTGCATAAGGTTTTGTACATATTGCAATTGAATTATGATGTATAGGAAATACTGACAATTTGTTGGCTGCATGCAAGATGAAGCATTGCAGGAAAAATGGTATGCAGTTTGGTTCTTATGGAAAACCACAAGGAAGGATGCATTCCTAATATGGAAACAACCAAGAATAATTATGAAATATAATTTCATGTTTTGGGGAAAAGTTGAATTCCCTTTGAACTAAGTTTGAGTTCCTATATGAATTCGTTTATGTTATCCCATGATAATTGGATGTGGGTGATGCAGATGAGATGATATTGATTAAAGTTGGAATGTTGACTACAAAAAGTAGCTCAGGGAAGATGTTGATTGGAGACAACGAATATTACCCTATGGATCCTCGGTGGATCTGAGTGTGTGTAGAATTCTCCTTGGGTTTCCTTGGAGAAGGCTGGAGCCCTGGAGGGAGAAGTGTGGGGACAGGTTCCCTGGTAGGAGGCCTAAAGGGAACCTAGAAATTCTGAGGGAAACTGGAACTCCTGGAGCCACGATGCTTTGAGACTTCCTGATCCGACATGTTTCTGAAGCCCAAGGAAAGGGAGTTGTAGTAGCCGATGGACTGTGTGACAGTGAAGGTGTACACTCCTGGGGTGGGACATGCATGTGGGGAATGAGAGACCATTGGTTGGAGTGCTACTGGGGTTTGGTACCTTGGCCTAGACCATGTTGATATGGATTTTGGACCATGGCTATCTTGGGAATCCATTTCCCTGATGGATTCATAGCCTTGCTCAGGGGTGCAAGGTCTTCTCAATCAAAAGATAAGTATCAATTTTCTATTCATTGTATGTTGTGTATATTGTACACATGTTATGATGTTATTATAATTTCATGTATATATATTGCATGTATGTTCTAATGTTGCTTCCAAATGAATAGGTGTATGAACATATTGTTTATGTCAGTGGAGTCATAGCCCCTATTGAGAGTTTATCAACAGTGAGATCTAAGGCTGGGTGGAACATCGTGGATCTACAGCCAGTCGGTGCTTTCAATGAGGTTTAATTGAAGCATGCAACAAGGAACAATGAGCTGAATTATTTCCTGAAGTAGCTCTATGGAATAGAGCAATTGAATTTCAACTACAGTATGAACAACATAATTGGTGGTTGAAAGTAGAGCATGAAGTGGATAATAAGCTTCCAATAGCTAAAGCTTGGATATTTTTGAAGAATATTTGAAATGTATATGCATAAACAAGTTGCACTGAGGACATTGCAAAAATAAGGGGAGGGATTGTAATATCCCTAGGCAGAACCCCAGTTGTAATTATGAAATGTAAACGTATTTTATAGGTTGGTGAGCTGAGTTATAATAAGCTAGGAATCTTATGTGGTGATTAGGCCAGAGAGCCTAGATGTAAAGACCAGTGAGCCTACTATTGTATATGTGTAAATGCTCATATATTTAATATAATTACATCGCTGTGTGTAGACCAACCACAAAGAAATATTTATGGGGGACTAAGATCCACTAGGTAGGGTGAGGGATGGGGCTAAGTGTCTAGGCCTAGAGGCTAAGCTAGAGGGCTTACCACTAAGGGAATAATATTTTATTATTATTATTTCCTAAAGGCTAAGGTGGACATGAATGGTGTTGTCCTAAGTTCCTAGGAGGTCCTAGTTTTGATCCTACATATTTAAATAATTCTACAAGATTTCATTAATGAGGTATCTTTCCCAATTCAACTTCACTTTAACTATGTAGATGTTGGCTAAATGAAACACGTACTTCAAATACTCTCCCTTTCATTAGGTTTGAAACACTCTTATGGATAGCAACTACACCACCATCCTAATCGACATATGGTTTATGGAGGATATTTCATATCCCTACTTTGTTGTAGTCATGCTATATTTCAAGCATGGGTCCATCTGGTTTTCTATGGAAAATCCATCCTTTTGTAATTAGATTTTTGTGGAGAACACATTGTTTGCATCATTTTCCTCTATTTCATGTGCCAATACCTAGGGAAGGAAAGGAGACTAGCTTTGTCACCTCTCTTCGTGCTTACAGATAACAAAATGGTCATGGTGTTAAGGTTGAACTTGAGATCAACAAGAGTGGCTTGAATTGGTATGGGTAGGGGTATTCTTGCTCTTGGTGTGGGTACACCATCCTATAAGTATCCTTTATTTGTTCTTGATTTCATTGTTTTAATGTGTGTGGGTGATGAGTGTTCTACATCATGGAGGCTTTGTGTGGTGGGTGGCTTGGAAAGGATCCAATAGACTTGTAGTCACTTCATAATGGGAATGCTCTAGAGATATAAGTATTTGTTGTATGGTTATTTCTACAAGTAGGTAGTTTCTTGTCCCATGAGAGGAATTGGGGCATTTATGATTTTATTCTTTTATTGAAGATAAATTCATTATAGGATCTAAGAAGGAAAAAATCTTGGTCTACAATCATAATGCACTCATTTGGCTACTCAAGAAAATATAGGTTACAAGGAAATTCAAAAAAAAATGGATCACCTCAAAACAAATCCTATATAGATGTGTATGAGATGATTGAACTAATTATATTGTTGAGTTTCTTCCAGCTATAAACTCAACACTTGAGCCACAACTTGAGATAAATGAGTAACAAGAAGTTGTCTTGACCAAGGATATTTTGTAGATCGAGTTTCTGAAATATTCCCCTGAGGGCTCTTTATGGTATTGATTTGTGGGTTTTAAAGCTTGATAATGGAAGGAAGAAACTAGGTATAGAAGAAAAATCATTAACATTTGTCTCATGAAAAGAGAGAGGCATCTATAGTCATGAAAATCTACCTTTCCTTGTGTCATTTCTAGGGATAAGGCACTCATCCTCTTTCTCCTCTATCTACACCCTATTTCTCCTCTATCTGCAACCTCTCTCACCTAGTCTATCTGCATCCTAGTATTTATCCTCTCTCCACAGCCTCTTTCTCCAGCTATGGTCGGTCTTCTATTGCAAGTCTGTTGTCATGGGGATATGACGGGTCTCTTTCTCCAGCTATGGTCATGGGTGTGTTGTCGTGGGGATATGATGGCTTCTCTCTGTTGCGGGGATATGGATCAACATATGGGAGAAGGGATCATATGCATCAACACATGGGCGTGGGTTTTGTTTTTATGTTTTATGTTTTTATTTATTTATATATTTATGATATGTAAATTATATAATATATATAATTTATAATTTATAATATATATTATAAATTATAAATATGTTATTTATAATATATATTATAAATTATAAATATATATTATATATTATATATAATATATAATATATAATATTACACATTTACACAACATATAATATATAATATATAACACACATTTACACAATATGGTGTAAGATCTCTTTGTAATGGGAATCATTAATGTGCGTGCACGTCCTCAAAACCACAATTTGGGTGATTTTATACTTTCAATCATTAACAAACAATGGTGCATTCTCCCACATGAACTTTGGCATGATCATGAAGAAATCACTAAATCAAAACAAGAAGTGATTGAGGTTCAACGAAGATGATGATGACTACAACAATCACAATGATGACGATGATGACGACCATGACGATGACGATGATGATGGGGACGATGATAATGATGACAATCACAATGAAAATGGATATGATGACGATGAAGACGATGATGATGAAGATGCAATGACAGTGACGATGACGACGATGATGATGATGATGATGATGATGATGATGACAATGACGATGATGATCAATGGTGATGGAGATGACAATGATGATAATTATGATGATGATGATGATGACAATGATGATGATGAATACAACAATGACAATGATTAAAATGATGATGAGCATGACGATGATGACCATGACGATGATGATGAGAACGATGGTGAATATCTTTGCACTGAAGTTTAGAGTTGTGATCATAGTCACCTAATAGTGAGTATTGTGACCCAATTCTCCCAATATCATTAAGAAAACTTATATGACTATTCATTGGCCACCCAATCTAAGATGGAGTAGACACAACCCACTAGTCATACATATGCTCAAAAACAACATTCTAAGAAGTATATGGTGCAAATTTACTACACCAAGACATTTTTTCTTATTAGTTCATCATGCTCATTGTATTATGCCAATACCTCAAAATTTTCTTAGTGTTCAAGAGACCAAAGTTCAATATTTTTCTAATTAATGGAATCACAATAGTGTATTCATTGTCCAAACTTATAGAAAGAAAAAATAGTGACCAAAAATCAATAGAATCAAAGGAGGATGTCCAAAGAAAATAAATCATGTCAATCAGAATGGCCTTATCAACCACATATTTCCTCCCATTAGGGACATTGATAGGATTTTACCCAACAAAAAATGGGATTGCACATTACAAACTTCACAATTTTACATGTGCTAGCACACATTTGCACAATATGGCGTAATATCTCTTTGTAATGGAAATAATTAATCTACATGCACATCCTCAAAACAACAAATTAGGTGATTTTATACTTTCAATCAACAAAAAACAATGGTGCATTCTCCCACATGAAATTTGGCATGATCATGAAGAAATCACTAAATCACAACAATAAGTGATTGAGTTTCAAACCTAGGGCTATAGGTGATTATAATTGTAGATCAATTAATTAAGTTTTACTAGCAAATTAGAAAAGAAAATTGAAGCAACTTGTTATGGTTAATTAATCAAAAATACCTATAGTGAGATATAATTAGAAGCCATAATGTTATAAATGGAAATGGAAGAAGGAATATAACTCACTTGGAACTCATTGTTGTAGATGATGAATCTCTTTGCACTGAAGTTTAGATTTGTGATCATAGTCCTCTAATAGTTATCCATGTCCAAAATAACTTCTACACTAGATCTGCCTCCCTTACCCTAGTCCTCATCCAAGTCTACATGTGAATCATCTAGTTCAAAATCAACGTTGAAAGGATTTTCCATATCAACATCATCATCATCAAAGTAATTTTCGATAACATCATCGTCAATATGATCATTGAGAACATTGTCATCTACATTTGGCTCGACTTCTTTGACTTCTTCATCCAATGGTACATATAGCTCATGCTCTTGATCTGCAACTTCTTCTTCTTCTTCAATATCATATTATTTTGGTACATTATAATTTAAATTTCTTCCTCTTGGATCATATCTAACAATGTATGAACAACCTTCTTTACCTGGAACCTATGAATAAAATACTTGCTCACATTGGCTTGGAAGAGCATACATTTATGTACCCGGCTCAAATGTCCTTATATTAACCATGATAAATCCATTGGCGTGCTCAATAAAATTTCTTTCAAGATCACGTTCATTCATCCATAACCTGTACCATTTGACCTTGAGCAGAACTAACTTGAAGGAGTTAAAATTACACTTGATTATGTCATTCAAATACCCATAGTATCTATTTTCAGATATCATTGGATGCTTATCACTTCTAGAGGAAACATTGGTGACATGAAAGAAAACAATTATCCCAAAATCAGAGGTTTTCTTCTTATCATCCAACCTTTTGATGCAAAATTTATGACCATTGCACCCATATCCTTGTGTTGTTTCAACTGCAATATGCCACACACATAAAAAATGCATATTTGTAAATGAATAAACATGATATTTGACTTAGTAAAACTTTATAAAATAAGTACACTATGACCTAGATTAATAGAATGGAAAATAACTGAAACATGATGTAGGTAAATAATATGCTTTCATGTTTATCTTTTAAACCATATTCTAAATCAATTTCCCTATGAGTAAGATTGGTATCTTGATTACGATGAGATTCTTTAAGCAAAGTAGTCACCCCTTCCCATGATAACCTACCATTACATTGTATATTACATATATCTATCCATTTTTCATCCAATCAATATTGTTTGTAATGAATAAATGTATTGCATCCCACTCTCAACAAACTCTATGAAAAATAAATAAAAATTAGTAATTAGAGTAAATATTAAATAATTTTTGATGGAAGCTAAATAAAAATTAAATAAGTACAATATAGAAATATATAAATATTAATGAAAAGTATTATATATCTTTACCATCTAATTACCTTTCACTTTACTCATTCTACATTTCTCGACCAAGACCTCCCCTTCAAATTTGTTACTGAAATTGAGATCCCAAATATGAGGCACCTTCATTATTTTTTCTACTAAGTTAGGAAGACACTGACTAATATACACCAAGGATTGATATACTGTATATCCCTCCACCATATATCCCTTAGGACATGCTCTCTATCTAACGAAGTCCTTCAATGAATTCAAGTTCCTCTCCACCATCCACATTGAACTTGTTTGTACAGGTCCACACATTTCAATCTCCTCGACTTGGTGTATGAGGTAGTGTTCTTGTGCATTGAGGAATGTTGGAGGTAGATACTTTTTCATTTCACACATTAGTCAAGGAATTTCTCTCCTCCAATATTTTATATATTCTTTATGGATTTCTTTAGATGACAACCAACTACACTACATAATATAACAAATTGGATCATAGGTTTCAACAACAATGTCATATATACATTGAAAGTAAAACATATGTCGACAAGTTGAGCAACAATGATTTTGCATATACATCATTAATACTTACCTAATATATTTTCCAAGATCATATATAACTTTTTTTACATTGTTTTCAAAGTTCTTAGGTAGAGATAGAGGTAGAACATATTGTGTAATACCCCTGTTTCCCCCAGTTTGTAAATATAACTATAACTGGCCAAGAGACTATGGAAAACTAGATATGTGTGAATGTTTGATTTGATGAACCTTTGTATAAAAGGTCAATGTATGTATTTTTTTTTATTAATATAAAATGGATAAGTGTTGCATAATTGCTTAAAGGG
>JZKD02S1047410.1:89002-105151 GCA_000966675.3 Picea glauca | reverse complement strand
TGACCCTTTATAAAGTCATTTATTTGCCTTTTCAATCAAAGGTTCATCATAAATACCATCACTACTGTCCCCATGATCCTCATCTGGATGACCGAATAAGTCTTGAATCATTTGACCTGTCTCATCAACTTGAACTATGTTATTATTGTCATCTACTTCCATGGAATCATTAACTTGATCTTCATTATCTGCTTCAAGCTCTTCATCTTGTACTACAACATCATTTCTGCTACTACTTGGTGCTTTGTGCATAAAGTTAGGGGGCAAATCTAACTTTATAATTACAAACAATCATGAAAAATTAGTGCATGTATAAAACATTATAAAATTTGAGAATATAATAAATATTAAAACAGATAATGAATATACATACCATCGGACGATATTCATTTGATCCCCCGTCCATGTGCCCAAATTTTCTACAATTTTTTGTAGTTGTTTCTATTAAAACTCTTTCGGGATGTCTAGTACAACAATTTTTGCAAGGGCAATAACTTTACTGTCACCCTTTTCACCCTCTTTAATTCTTTTCCCAGCTCTAATGTTTTCTAACATTCTTCCCCACAAACTTATACTGAAACAAATATCTATTTTTTGTTCGCTGAGAAGACCTGCAAACCCTTTTTGAAGCATCTTTATTATAGAAAACTTGTCGCAACATCCGTCAAATGCAACATATTTATAGATTTTGTAACGTCACAATTCCGACGTAAAAAATTCCTAAGTGACCGTTGGTATTTGACTTGGTGAACATACTAAGGTGACTGTTGGAGGGGAAAACCTAGTTTCGCAAACGTCACAATTGCGACATACATTTTCACAAACGTGGCAAGAGATATGTTCTAGTGGAAAACGTGGCAAGACCGACGTTAACGTGGCAATTGCGACATACATGTTCACAAACGTGGCAAGAGAGACGTTCCAGTGGAAAACGTGGCAAGAGAAACATTAACGTGGCAAGACCGACGTTAACGTGGCAATTGCGACATACATCTTCAGAAACGTGGCAAGAGTGACGTTCTAGTGAAAAATGTGGCAAGAGCGACGTTCCACTGGAAAATGTGGCAAGAGTGACGTTAACGTGGCAAGATCGACGTTAACGTGGCAATTGCGACATACATCTTCACAAACGTGGCAAGAGTGAAGTTCCAGTGGAAAACGTGGCAAGAGCAACGTTCCAGTGGAAAACGTGGCAAGAGCGACGTTATCGGGCAACATGAACTTTGTTTTTTATAAATTTCCTCTATTTTGCGACAATATGGACAATTTTGTCCATAACGCCGCAAATAAAACATCAGAATTTTTACAATATGTAGTAGTGTATGTATCCTTTACTGTTTGTAGCATACCCTAAGAAGACACCTTCATCAACCTTGTCATCACACTTTCCAAGGTTTTCATTATTATTATGTATGTAGCACTTACTCCCAAAGATTTTGAAGTGTTTGATTGAAGCAGGTCTTCCATACCACAATTCATTTTGTTCTTAAATACCCATTTGGAGCCAATTACAGTCTTATATGCAGGTCTAGGAACAAACTCCCAAGTATTGTTCTTCTCAAACTGATCCAGTTCCTCATTCATTGATTTTAACCAATTTACATCTTTACTGGCTTCATCAAAGTTCTTGGGTTCCACCATGGATATGAAGGCTATATGTGATTGCTCGGTGTCTTTGATTATCCTTCTCCTAGTTTGTACACCTTTTTCTTTCTCACCAATTATCTGACTTGCAGGATGAGTCTTTTGAGTAATTCTGGAGGAAGGATTTGAATTTGTCTATTGATTTAAGTCTACCTGAGTATTTGTATCTTCATCTAACTCAGAGTCTTCCTTTTCTGATTCTTGGACCTGTTCATATTCAACTTCAACTATATCCTTTGTTGTTGATTCAATATTGCTCACCTCTCTTACTGGGACTCCTTCATCAACTTTTATATCAATGCAACCAACCAATTTATTCAGCCTCTTATTATAGAATATGTATCCTTTACTATTTGTAACACTCCCTAAGAAGATGCCTTCATCATCTTTGTCATCATACTTGCCAAGGTTTTCATTATTATTATTATTTATGTAGCACTTACTCCCAAATAATTTGAAGTGTTTGATTGAAGAAGGTCTCCCATACCAAAGTTCATAAGGTGTCTTGTCACTATGTGGTCTGAGGTGAGCTTTGTTAAGAATATGAATTGTTGTGTGTATTTCTTCTACCCATTAGGTTTGACCAATGTTTTTCTCATTCATCATTGACTTGGCCATTTGTTGAACTATTATGTTTTGCCTCTCAACTACTCCATTTTGTTGTGGAGTTCCTGGGATTGTGTATTCTCTCTTAATCCCATGTTTATCACATAATTCCTTGAAATCACTTGACATAAATTCTCCTCCTTTGTCTGATCTTACAACCTTTAATCTTTTGTCTGTTTGATTCTTAGTTAAAGCCTTAAATATTCTAAATTTCTCAAATTCTTCACCTTTTTCTTTGAGAAAAGAAACCCAAGTGACTCTGGAGTAATCATCAATGATCAACATGAAGTAGTTTTCCTTCCCTGTGCCTTCCTGTCTTGATGGTCCACATAAATCCATATGAAATAATTGGAGTGGTTTCTCTGTTGAAGTAGAGATCTTGGATTTAAACCGTGTCCTAGTTAGCTTTCCTACTTGGCAGGGTTTACACATAGAATCTTGTGGCTTTGATATTCTTGGAAGATCTTTTACTGCCTCAAGATTTTTGAGCTTGATTAAGTGGTCAAAGTTTATATGTCCAAGTCTCCTATGCCATAACCATATTTCATCATGTTTTCTTAGATGTCACTCTTATCTATCTTCTTTCAACACATATACATTATTATCTGTCCTTATGCCTTTAGCCACCAATTGTCCTAAGTTTACAGAATTTATCTTACAATATTTGGAAGTGAGCACCACTTCACATCCTCTGTCACACATTTGACTTACACTGAGCAAATTATGTTTCATCCCATCTACCAGTAGAACATCCTAGGCTTTTCCTTTGCTATTACTTAAACTCACCATCCCTTTACCCTTGATTTTACCTGGTTCATCATTTCCAAAGGTTACATTTCCTGTTTTTATTTTACTTATAGACATAAACTTATCATTGTCTCCAATCATGTGCTTGGAACATCCATTGTCTATATACCAGGGGTATTTTTGTTTTTGAGCTGAAAGTACTAGACCACATTTTTCACTATCTTTCTTTTTCCATGTACTGGCATTTCTAGCTAAGGGTTTTATCCTTGGATCTTCTTTGTAATTCTTCAGATGGAATTTTGCAACTTTGTGGCCAAAGTTATGATAGTTATAACATTTGAGATCAATGTTCAAAAGGTCAAAGTGATTGGTGCAACTTTGACTACTCATTGGTTGTTTAGTTCTATGTTGCAAAGATTGTTTTTTTCTTGATCTCCTAAGTTGCATGTCTCTAAACTTAATTTGACAATTTTCAATCTTATGACCAAAATTAGAGCAGAAAAAGTAGTAACCATGGAAGAAATTTTGGTACCTGAAGGATGGCCTTCTTCTTGGCATTTGTTTCTCCATCTTCTAATATCTTTGTTTTTTATCAGGGATCATCTTGTCTTTATTAGATTTTGGTGGCAGAGTACTCACATGGTCTGATTGTTTGTTGACTTGAAATTTGATCATCTTTACTGACTCTTTGATTTATGGTTGTTCGTTGCTTGAACCACTTACATAGTCTAAACCATTCTTCAACAAAGGAGATCTTTGTTTTCTCAGAATGTCATTTAGTTATGTTAAGGCTTTAATGCTTGGAAGATTTTGGAGATACAATGCTTTAAACTTCTCCATCTCTTTTATGTTTTTTACTACCTCTTCTTCCAAGGCTTCACATCTTGCCTTATTTTCTGATAACTACTGTTTCAGAATGTCCTCTATTTTCTTTGCCTCTTCTAATTCCACTTTTAGCAGGGCAAAGTCTTCATCAAGTTTTTTACTGTCTTTCTCGAACTGTATCAACAATTGTTTCACTTTTTCTTCTTAAATTTGAGTCTAGCAATTTCTTCTAGAGCACTGATCAGTTCTTCTTCCAATTCAACCAGAGCTTCTTCATCATCAACATCACTTCTTGTGATTTTATTATCATAATCCTCTTTGGCCATAAGCATAAATTCATTAACCTTATCTTCACAAGCATAATCACTATATGTGTCTCCTGAAGAGTCATCACTGTTTACACAAACTTTTATTTTTACCAAATCTCTTGGATTTGTACTTCTCTTCACCTTCAGCATTTTGGTCCTTCTTCTTGTGTGGACACTTATATGCAAAGTGACCTATCTTTCCACAGTTAAAACATTTGAAGGGAAATTTTCCTTGATACTTGCCTGATCCTTTCTTTAGTCTTCTCACAAATTTTGCTTCAATCTCATCAAACTCAGAATCCTCATTCTTATCTTATTTAAATGATGCTTCTCTAGAGGTGGGTTTATCTTTACCTATCCTCATTTCATAAGCAATTAGAGTTCCTAGGAGTTGGTCAATAGACAAAGTTTTAAGATCATTCAGTTCTTCTATTGCAGAAACTTTTGGATTAAATCTATCGGGTAGAGATCTTAAAATATTTTGAACTAAAAATGAGTCTTCAATCTTCTCACCAATACCCTTCATGGCATTCACAAGCTCCTCAACTCTTAAAAAATATTTACGAATTGTTTCATCCTCATTCATCTTTAGTTCAAATTTCAATCTATGTGTCTGAAGTTTGGCACCTTTTACTTTCTCATCTCCTTCATAACTGCTAATAAGTTTATCCCACATTTCTTTGGTAGATTCAAGTTGCATGACCTTTACAATTTCAGCTTCAGCAAGCCCACTCAAGATAGCATTCATTACCTTAGCGTTGAAGCTCAATTCTAGCTTGTCATTCTTAGAAACTAGTACAACTGGCTTTACATAACCAGTCTCTACAACATCAAAAACATCATCACCTAAGGCCATGATGTATGTTCTAATTCTAACCTGCTAGAAGGAAAAATTTGTTCCATCAAACATAGGAGGCTTATTGGTTGAAGTTCCTTCATGTCTTGTCATGTTTAAGCTTACTGATCTACCTTTAAATAAAAGAAACCTGCTATGATACCAATTGTTGGAAATACTAAGACAACTGAGAGGGGTGGGTGAATCAATTGTTACTGTGCTTAAATTGTTTTATGCCTATTAAAATATTATTAATCTTCTCCAAGTGATCATCAAGATTATGCAATTCATGAACAAAAAAAATAGTAAACATCAATCACACATATGATATACACAGAGATAGATATTCATGAGGAAACCCATAAATGGAGAAAACCTCTTCTTCTTCAAATGATAGGATGTATTTTATGTTATGTACATCATATTTCTTTGAGCACCAACTCAAAATGAGGTTACAACCTCTTCTTTAACAAGTTGCAGCTTGTTGAGAGCACCAACCCTCTGGTTTCTCTAGCACCCACTAGAAGGAAGCACCAACTCCCTGAGTGTTCCAGCACCAACTTCTAGTCACACAGGAACCGACCTGTATAACAAAGAAAAATGGTTCTCCCTTGCACCACCCTACCAAACTTGCTTTTCTGGCTGCAACTAGATGGAAGCTACAACTCCTAGTCTCATCACTATTCTACTACACTTCTTTTCTCTGCCTACATCACTGTGTTCCTGATGCTCGCATCTTCTTGTGCATGCATGTTCAACTTCTCTTCTTCCTTTTATGCTCTATGTTGCATCTTCATCATTTTCACCGAGTCTCTAATATTCCCTTCAGATTGTGCACTGCATCACCTCCTACACACATGCATCACTTCCAAAAAATCACACTATGCTCTTTGTTCTGTTTGTTTTTCTCACATCGATTCCTCTGCCTGATCATCATATGAACACTTCATCTTCCCTAGCGGTTATACTATATCTGTTCATCATCAATGGAAGTTATCCAAAGATTTTTTGGCTTCTCTGGCATTCAAAACTCTTTGTCTTCTCTGTCAGTTACAACCAGTCAATTATGGCTTCTTTGGCTTCTAAGCCCCTTCCTTCACGTGACCATCGGTGGTGACCATACGCCTATTCGAAAGGCTCTTCGTGTTCTTGGTATAGTAGGCACTAGCTCCCTTTTTCTTCGATATGACCTTGGCCAATGAGCTTCACGTGACCACACCATTGTGGGGGAATCCATAAGTGGTTTGAGGGAAACCCTCTTTTCGCCCCACAATTCTCTACAGAGATCCACATATGCCTTTGGCGACACCGCGGTTTTGATTGCGGCCCGCTTATGAAAAATTAAGACCCGAGCATGGTCTGGTCCCGTAATTGAGCATGATTGTCGATCTCGCGGTCTCTGACATATTCTTCTATCAAAGGCTTCAATCAATATTCCTTTCATTCATTCTTTCCTATGTCCATGCGGGATCCTTAGTCTTAGCGACCAAGTGACATGTGGCCCTCCAAACCAATGGATGAGATCGATTTCTCCTTTCGGGCTTCAGGAGTCTCGATTCTCAAACTCTGCTTTCACCATGGTGGTTCCACTCGGAATTCACGATCTATCAACACGTGGTCATATCGAATCGGACGGTCACAATCCCTTCGGGTATTCAGGGTTTTGGAGTCTCAACTCTCAGCTTTCTTCCTTCCTTTTCTTTTTCTCGGAGTGTTCCAATCTGGAGTACACAATCTATTGACATGTGTCCTCCTACAGATCGACGGTCCTCATCTCCTTCAGGTATTTGACCTTTGAACTAGATCGGATGGTTTATTTCACGGAAACAAATCAATGGTCAGATTTCATGGAAACAAATCTGACGGCTAGAAATTAATCAAACATTGAGATGGACGGTTGTCAGAACTTCTCCCTTTGGAACTTTGGGATTTCAACTTCTCAAACTTACACTATCCTTCCATTATACTATGATCAACGGTTGAGAATACACCTGAAGTGATCTTTCAAATCAGACGACTCTTGTCCTTGCTGACATGGTTTACTGACATGGTCTGCCACATATACTTGTTGACGTGGTTTGCTGACGTGATCTCCCATATGTCTATTGCTAATGTGGTATGCCACATGTCCTTGCGGATGAGGTTTGTTGACATAATCTACTGACATAGATCTCCCTGATCTACCGGTCATCGTATGTTCTCCAGATCTGATGGTCCTTATTCATTTCGGATTTTCAGCTCTCCGGGCTTCAGGTTTTTCAAATCTCAAACTGAAAAATTTGAAGTGAGATTTTTCTGGAGCTTAACCTCCTCGCATATTTATACTCGAACTAAATGTTGTTCATCCATCATGATATTGGATCGATGGCTCGATCTGTCTGCAATGCATGTCTTTTAGCTTATCTTGTCCTTCCACTTAGAATGATCCAATGGCTGACGAAAATTCACATAAATGAGATCTCAGATATTTTACCTCACTTATCATATCCTTCCACTTTAAAATGATCCAACGGATGACGAGAATTTTGGTTTGATTCGATGGCTAATGGGTATTCGGATAATCAAATTCTCAACCCTTTAGCCCCACTTATCCTATCCTTCCACTTAAAGTGATCCGACGGTTGTGAACATTCTCGAAGAGGATCAACAATCAAGGATGGTTGCGGAACCACAATTTGCAAGTGATTTAACTCGTCACCAAAACTTCACAATTTGAAGTTGTGCATCATTGGCGAGTCCACCACAATCGTCGATCTTTGAGGCTATAAGATCTGATGGTCCTAACTAATTTTGGGATTGGAACTAGCGTGATATTTAATTCTCCTTCCGATCTCCGCAATCTATCCCTGTCGTTGATCTGGCTATTGCACATCCGATGGTCACAAATCAATATGACTTAATCTGATTGTTTGTTGGATCAACCAAAGTAGTCGATATCCGAGTCTATGAGATCTCACGATCTATACCAATTGCAGGATTGGAACTAGCGAGATGTTTAATTCTTCTTTCACTCCCCGCAAATCATCCCTGTCGTTGATATGGCTTGTAGATCCGATGGTCAAAATCCTCCAACGGTCCTGAAGCCCACGGTCACCCATATGAATGACATCCGTTATATGAGATGATCAACACCGTCAATTTCTTGATCGGAGGATTGTTGAGGCTTATCACCCTGAGCTTACACTTTTCCTTCCGAGCTTTGATCTCTGCATACTGTTCGCTCCTCCTCTTGAGCTTACTTTTTTTATTCCGAGCTTTGATCTCTTCTTACTGTTCGCTCCTCCTCCCGAGCTTATGATTTTCCTATTTTCCATCACCGCTTTTTTTCTTTCCATTGATTACAAGCACACTCTTCCTGTAAAATATGCTAACAAGCATATCTATGAAGAGAACATAGTCAAAAGAGTAATCTCGAGAAGAGAAAAGATCATTTTTTATCTCTCTGGTTCAAGGAAGAATTGGGGAATAAGCTCATTCTTGACATAAGAATATGTTTGCAAGGTTTCATTACAAGTTGACAAATAAGGTTGATGAGTGACTATGGAATTACTGAGGTAAACCTCCTTTCTTGGTAGAGAGAAGACCCACTACCACGATTCCTTGGGAGGAGGAGAGTAACATATGTCCTTACTGTTGCTAAGTAAGAAGAAAGAGCCTCTCTCAAAGCATCATTATCTAGCTCAGGGGTGGCCAATGGTAAATCCTTCACGAGTGGTTGTTCCTATGGTTGGTTGGAAACATGCACCCCTTTCATCAGTCACTTCACAAACTATGGTTTTCTGATAAGTATCTTCATACTCTATGTACTGAAATGGGAATGGTGATTGAATATATTTGTATGTCTATGACTAAGTTCTATGTTGACTAGTTAAGTTAGAAATATGCATTATCTCTCTGTGAACTCGTGCTTTTAAATGGGTGTATGCTTGACTCAGCTAAGCAGTGAAAGAGTGTAAGATGTAAGCCTGTAATAGTGTTGGGGAAATATTTATTGGAATGTTTACGTCCTTTCGGTCTTTAAAATCTACCCTTGCGGGAATTTCAAGTTCAGAACCTATGGAAGGAGAATGCCTCCTTCATATCTTTCACCTGCATGACTGAGGGCTCATTCTCATGTCCTTAACCCATTTAAAGATAAGGTAATTAGTGCGTAGCCCACAAGATTTTTCAAAGGACCCATGTGACCAAGGTCTGGGAACCCTGCGCTAGGACCAAAATAAGTTAAGATTTCTGGCTTCAAAACTCCGAGAGTGCAGAACTCTTGAGTTATTCGACCCTACCGTTTATAAATTGGCCAAATGAAACTGATAGCTACAATTACCCACCATGTTAACCACTGCCTGGAGGTTTCCTTATCTGGGAGAGTTAGACTTTCCCACCATTAAACCTTGATCTACTCAGTTATCATGAAATAACGTGAACCATCGATCTGAGAGTATTCAGGATCCCCCTTGGTCATTGGATCCATGTCAAGGAAACTTCAACAAAGTCCCACTCCATGAGAACAAGGATGATATATCATCAAACTCCCCGAACACTAAAGTCACAAAGTAATGAGAGTCATGGATATGGAAATCTAGCAGAAGGAACATTGAGTTGTTAGATCGAACTTAGTGAAGAGGTAGCACTAAACACTTCGGGAGAATATATGTGGTTTAACGCCAAAACTCTTGAATGTAGGAATCACGAAGTTAATCTGGGTCATTGGGAGTAGAGGGACGTGTCTCCGCAGATCAATGGTTATATGAAATCTGGTCATCCGAGGATATCGAAGTGCAAATACAAGGGTACGTAAGGTTCCCCGAAACTATGTAAGATGAAGTAAATCCTAGTCGTTGGTGTCAGGTGAATGTGGTGACAGATCAAGTGTGGCTCGAGGTTTGGCACTCTAAGATATCTGAGGAGTGTTGTGATTTGGTTCGAGAGATTCTGTAGGCACAAAGGCCAGAGTAGATCTTGACCGCCCATTATAGTGTTCATTTGGACCATTGATCAGAGTTCTTCGCATGTTCGGAGTTCAGAAATATGGAAGGATGTGTGGTTCAAGGAGAGGAAACCTATGAATGCCAAATTTACGAAGTAACGGAGGCCGTAGATCCAGGGGTTAAGTGGACACACTGTGACCATAATATCGAAGGACTTGGAAGGTAATCAGTCTGGGGTGACGTTGTATGCTGACATCAACTAGGTTGACGTGGACCCACATTTGACGTCCCACATGTCACCTGGATTCATATGTTTCGTAGACCCTATAGGCCCATTAACACGTGACATGTGTCACCCACTGAAGGGGCCACATCTCATCTCTTCCCTGTCGCGTATCACACTTGGCGCTCACCACTTGGCCCATTTGGCGGGAGGAGCATGCGGGACCCACCTATGTTTTCCTTCGCATCTAGTACAAAACCGCTTGTGATAATGGACCCTTCGGGAGTTTGGGAATTTGAGAATCCAAAGGTTTGGAGTGTGGTGTCGAGGATAAGTTGAAAGGCCCAAAGGCTAGAGCCACATGGAGAGATTTCGGTCTCCTTTGGGAATTTGGGAGTTCGGAACTCCGGGAGACTTGAGATGTTAGAAAGTATGCTCCAAAAGGGACTAAAATTGGAGCTACATGGCACGATTTTGGGAGTCTGAGAATTCAGGACTCCATAGGACATGCGTGCATAAGAGAAAAGGGACGTTCATTGCTGAAGTACCGAACGCTGAAATCCCCTTCAACTTATGTGTCAAATGAATATCAAATCCTGTTGATTGGATTGGATGGTGGATGGACTTCCACTGTGGATGTAGGAGCTTGAGGATGGTATGAGTGAGATGGATCCACATGGATGCCACATGGCCCTCAACAAATGAACACCTGAAGAACTTTGGGAATCCATAACTTGCCACCCAGAGCTTGGATTTGAGCCTGGTAGAAATCATTAGAATGCTACGGGTGAGTAGAAGAGGATGAAGACCCCAGATAGAGAATTCAATATGTTTAAGGAAAGACAAATTTGTATGCCCCATTACTTAAAAAGGTATTTAAGGGGCTGGGTGTGTTACAAATTGGTATCAGAGCATGCTTACAACACCTGGCCTACTTGGGCTCATGAGTGAGTCGCTTAAAAATACTGTTTAAAGAAATTTTATGGGTGATGCCCTATCTTACCCCTTTCCTAAGAGGCTTACTTAAACCTCTACTGAAGAAAGGGATGAAAGTTTCTATTATTGTGTATGTTTGGAAATTATGAACTGTGTGATGTTCATAAACTAGTAGACCATTAACTAACAAAAAATGTTTTATTAGCACTCAAGAAGTCAGTAGACCACAGGAGAACTACAACATAAAGGATGGTGACACACCATTACTTGGGGGAAATCTCCCATAATAGAGAGGAAGAATTTGATGAGAGGAGGGAGGTGGAAACCCCTCCGGATCTAGCTGAAACTGTAAGAAGCCTTATGGAATAATTACAGAGCTATAAGGATGACAACAAAAGTTTAATAAAGGAATAGGAATATAAAATTGAAATCAATGCAGTCCTACAGTTGCAAATCTTATCATATATACAAAGGCAGTTGCAACATGGACCAACAACTAGTCATGTGGATAGACATCATACAAAGAAGACCCAGAGTCCACATGAGATACAAAAGAATGGCCCTGAAAGTGGACACACAAGGAGGATCACCTCAAAGAAGGCCCAACATGGAGCCAAGAGACACTCATCAGGATAATCCTTTGGTGAGGAAACTGACAACTCCAAGGAATCCTCTAGTAGCAAAACTAGTTCTCTTTCCCAGAGGAAAAGAAAGAAGAGGAAACATTCCAAGAGTCATGACCCTAAAGAGTTTAAGAAATTCAAACCACCCACCTTCTATGGAGATATTAAAAAGGGGGAAGAAGAAGAATTTTGGCTAGTCGACTTGAATAAGTACTTCAGATTCCATGACTACTCTAAAAACTTAAAGGCTTGGATAGCCATTTTCAACCTGAATGGGAAAGCTTCCATTTGGTGGGAGGACCTTAGGAATGTGAAAGGAATCCATGAGAAGTATTTGTCATGGAAACAATTTGAGAAATACTTCAAGAAGAAGTATCTGTCATAAAGTACTTTGATGGGAAGACGAAGGAGTTCTATGAACTCAAGATCGAACAACTCACCATAGATGAATATATCAACAAATATCTTGAGTTGACGAGGTATGTTCCCTACATAAAGGATGAAAAAGTTAAGATGCAATGATTCATTAGTGGACTACCTCAGTCCTATCGACACATAATTGAGTTTGATGAGCCAAAGACTTTAGAGGATACTATTTGAAAGGCAAGGTATTGCTATGAGCAATTCGATAATAAGACAAAACCCCATGAAGACTGGAAGAAGAAAAACAATTTTGGAACCATGGGAAAATCTCTAGGATGAGAATTCCTACTAAAAGTGTGTATCAACAAAAATTTCCATCCCAGAGTGGAAATAAACCATTCGGAGCAGCCCCAAATAAGACTGATAACACAAAGAGAGAACCCTTGAAATGTTGGGGTTATGGAGAAGAACATCTTCTAAGGAAATATCCACATAGGAAACAAAACAATAGGAGGGTATACAACGTCCAAGAGGCTACCATAGTCAATGATGTGGCTAGTAGCATGCCACAAATTTATGCAGCCTTGGATAATAAACAAGTTGACCAACAAGCTTCAATGGTAGAGATGGAAGGTATGATTTCCAACCATCCCGTTTCCATTTTAATTGACGCTTATTCTAATTTGAGTTATGTTTTCCCTCAAACTATTGAGAAATGTAAATTGCAACAAGTTAAACATGTTAAATCATGGTTGGTACATCTAGCCACTGGAACCAAAAGAAAATTAACAGAGGTCATACCAGCATGTCAATTCGTTATGAGTGAATTTCCCACCCAAGTGAACTTAAACATACTTCCTTTAGGATATTATGACATGTTGATCTGCATGGAATGGTTGGCTTCCCATAAAACCAAGTTGGACTATTACATTAAAACTTTGGAGTGTGAAAGTGAAGAAGGGAGAAAGGTAACCCTACAAGGGATCCAAAATTCCGTCTCAATGAGACAAATATCATCACTTCAAGTGAATATGGATTGCAGAAAATGATGTCCTTTATATGAAATACAAGTGTTGGACTCTATTGAGGATAAAAAACCAAGTCTAGGGGACCATCCCGTATTGAAGTAGTATAAATATGTGTTCCCAGAAGAGGTACTGGGTATACCTCTAAAAAGAGACATTGACTTTTCAATAGAACTTTCACTAGGAGTGGTGCCAGTGTCTAGAACACCCTATAGAATAAGTACACAAGAGCTAGTTGAGATCAAACTACAGTGAAAGGAAATGATGGACAAAGGCTACATTCATCCTAGTGTTTCTCCATGGGGAGCACCAGCCCTGTTTGTGAAAAAGAAGGATGGAACACTTAGGTTGTGCATAGATGATAGGAAACTCAATAATATGACCATAAAGAATAAGTATCCCTTGCCAAGGATTGATGACTTGTTTAACCAATTAAGGGGTGCTACCATTTTCTCCAAGATTTAATTGAGGTCGAGATACCATCAGGTCCAAATTAAGGATGAAGACATCCACAAAACAACCTTTAGGACAAAGTATGGTCACTATGAATTTGTGGTGGTTCCATTCGAGCTAATCAATGCACCAACCACTTTTATGTGTTTAATGAATAATGTACTCAGTAAGTTCTTAGACATATTTGTATGGGTTTTCATTGATCATATTATAATCTATTCTAAGAATAGGAAAGAGAATGAAGAACATATTAAGTTAGTACTTCAAGTACTAAGAGAACATCATCTCTATGCTAAGTTTAGTAAGTGTGAATTTTTCCAGAAACAAGTCCATTACTTAGGCCATGTTATTTATTAAGAAGGGGTGGCAGTTGATCCTGACAATATTGAATCCATCATGGATTGGCCTACCCCAAAGGATGTATCTGATATAAGATCCTTTATGAGCCTAGCAGGATGCTATAGGAGGTTCATAAAAGGATTTTCCAAGATTGGTTGCCCAATTACTTCCCTTCAGAAAAAGGGAGTTAAATTTATTTGGACATCAGAATGTGAAGAGAGATTCCAAGAGTTGAAATGCCTTATAGCCAATGCACTTGTGTTGAAGATTTCAGACCCAAACAAGGACTTCCTTGTGTGTACAGATGCTTGCAAGGAAGGACTTAGAGGATTCCTTATGCAAGAAGAACATGTAATTTTCTATGAATCCAGGAAATTGAATGAGCATGAAATCAATTATGTGACCCATGATCTAGAATTGGATTCCATAGTGCATGCTTTAAAAATGTGGAGGCATTACCTCCTAGGTAGAATATTTGTGCTTATGATATACCATTGTTGGTTAAGGTACCTGCTTGATCAACCAAAACTTAATGCTATACAAGCTAGATGGATGGCTCTCCTTAGTGAGTTTTATTTTGAAATCAAACATATTAAAGGAAAATAAAATAGGGTGGTCGATTCCCTTAGAAGAAGTGTGAAAATGATTCACTTGGTAGCGGTAAGAACCCATGAAATGGATGTCAGGGAGAGATTCAAGAGTGCAAAAGAAACCGATGCATTCTTCGAGACTATAAAACCGTACTTAGAACAAGATCCCACGGTGTTGAAGTACGAAGGCTATCAAATTTTGAATGATGGCCTACTAACTTACAAAGGTAGGATGTATATCCCGAATTATGACAACTTGAAGAGGTTCATGATGGATGAACTACACAAACGACCATATGTTGGGCATCCTGGTTATTAGAAAATGATTACAGCCACTAGGAAACTGTTTTATTTGCCAGGATTGAAGAAGAACATAGTTGATTACTTGGATAAATGTCTAGAATGTCAATAGGTTAAGGAACAACATTGGCATCCAACAGGGTTGTTTCATCCCCTACCAATTCCAGAATGGAAGTGGGAAACCATCTCCATGGATTTCATCACCGTATTACCAAAATTGGCCAAGCAGAATGATGTCATCATGGTAGTTGTGGACAAATTGAACAAGTTTTCTCACTTCATTCCCATCAATTCAACTTGCAAGGCAATAAATATTTAAATTATTTTCACGAAATAAATATTTAGGTTGCATGGCATGCCTAAAGAGATCATATCTGACAGAGATACGAAATTTACTTCGAGCTTTTGGAAATATTTAATGGTTGGTTTTGAGACTAAATTGTTGTTTAGCACAGCTTATCACCATCAAATTGATGGAAAGACAGAGAGGGTAAACCAAGTATTACAGGACATGTAAAGGATGCATGTAATACTCAACCTAATAATTGGGAAGACTACCTGCCACTGGTAGAGTTTTCCTACAACAATGGTTATCAAGAGTTATTGAAGATGAACCCTTTTGAAGCCCTCTATGGTAGACATTGAAAGATTCCAATCAGATGGAATAATCTAGTAGATAAAATTACGATCGGACCAGACATGTTGAAAGAAATGGAACAACAAGTAATTCAAATAAAGAAAAATATGAAAATAGCTTAGGATAGACAAAAAAGCTATATAGACAGAAAGATGACATCCAGAGAGTTCAAAATAGGGGATCACGTGTATCTCTGAGTTAGATCCAGGAAGAGCTCCTTGAGAATGGGATCTTGTGCCAAGATGGTACCTCAGTATTGTGGAACCTTTGAAACTTTGGATAGAGTGGGACCTATAGCCTATAGGATAACACTCCCTCCCACAGTGAAGGAACATGTTGTTTTCCATGTTTCATTATTAAATAAATATGTACATGATTCTAATCATATAATTGATTGGTTTGTGATTCAAGTGGAACCAGAGGGATAATTCCTACCAGAACCTCAATGCATAATAGAAAGTAAGGAGACCCCACTCAGGAACAAAACCATTGCACAGGTCAAGGTGTAGTGGAAACGCTTTGGCCCAGATGAGGCTACATGGGAAATGGAGGATACCATGAAATAGGCATATACATTTTTGTTTACATCTGTACATAAAAAGCACATCGGTAGATAGAAAATCGATGACGATGTTCCTTTAAGGGGGAGGGGATTGTAATACCCATGTTTCCCCCAGTTTGTAAATATAACTATAACTATCCAAGAGACTATGGTAGACTAGATATGTCTGAATGTTTGATTTGATGAACCTTTGTATAAAAGGTCAATG
>JZKD02S1047410.1:68232-88899 GCA_000966675.3 Picea glauca | reverse complement strand
ATGAGAGATATGGTGAAGGGAACCATAAATGGTTGATATGAACCCCACCAAACCAGTACCTTACTAGATTTAATGACTCAGAACATTCCTCTGTCCCATATATGAATTACTAGTCAGAGTGGTAGTTGGAAGAGTCCTCCTAATGAGGAGATGGGGAAAAATACCCATCTATAAGTCTTCCAGACCTGACCTCGATCTAGGGATTCAGACCCATGCAACCTTGCTGAGAAAGTAAATAAATTGGTAATTTGTGGGCAGATGTGAGCATAACAAGCAGATCTGTGAAGAGTGTAACATCCCCAACCATCAACCCCACTGTCGGGCAATGCTACTATGTAGAATAAAACTTATATAGTATGCATTTAAATGAATTTAAATGACATCATAGAGTAAGCATATAATTACTTCTTAACATATATAATTAATGGAATTAACAGTAAATATATTTGCAACGGAATACATAATAATATTACAAGTATCACAGAACATGCATTTTAAGTAAGTATAAAATTAAAACACATAATGATACTTATCTTTGAAACTGTAATACACCACCAACTACGTGCAAACATTCCGTGAACCTACCAACCTTAGACCGCACTACTCTTCACTCTTAGCAATAGGTCACCCCCGAGCTGGGACTAAGCTCCATCGGGAAAGGGAATCCTGGGCTAGAAAAGATCAACAAAAGACACACAGTTTATGAGGAAGGATTCTCTCCCAGGAGCCACTTATGCCCACTTCTCACAGAGTCTCAGTCCCCACAGGCCTATCCCACCCCAAGAGTATACACCTTCACTTTCACCAAGATAGTCCTTCGGCTGCTAAACCTCCCTGGTCTGGGCTTCAACAACAGACCAGACCATAATTCTCCGAGCTTTGTGGTAGCTACAGGACTCCTTCCAGGATTTCTCACTTCCTCCATGCACTCTCTCACCTAGAGAGAGTCGCTCACAGGCCTGATAACCTGCTTATTCAACCACAACCACCTCTCTCACCTAGAGAATGTTGCACACAGGCCTGACAGCTTGCTTCTTCAGCTCTGTTCCAGCACAACGAGGACAACAAGGCTCAACAAGGAATGGATTATGGTATCCAATCACACTCAGCCAAGGGACTGCATGGCCATAAAAAACCACAATTATAACACATATGACATAGACAATTTCTCAGGTTTCACAGAATACGTGGGTCCACTTCAGAGGTGTGTGGCTATGCAGAGGTCCAGTGTAGAGACAAAACGATTCTCGGGAAGGATTCAAGTGGACTCAGATGATGGATTTTGGGTCTCAGGTGGATTTGTGAACATTTCAAAGGACGAATACAGAGGCCACAAAATTCACAAGAATACACCAGTCGACTTGTAGTTCTGGTTTTCAGGATTGCGTGATAGGAAAATTAAGCAGAAGTCGTTCACAGACTCCCACATTTCATATAGTCAATGAAAGTATGGAGGATGAACCCCCATCCTGGCTCAATTATTGGGCTAAATTTCATGTGCCTGGGCCGACACATGTCACCCATGAAGTTGCATGCACTCCATCAAGTATGCGTTCCCTTTTGCACACGTTGGGGCTACATGTGTTGCCTCTCCCAAGACTTAGGATAAAAACATACCTTTCACACCACTTTGGAATAATAATAAATTATTATTCCTAAGGACTTAAGCCCTCAAGATTAGCCCCTCTTCCTACCTCTCAGCCCCCTCTCCCTTACCCATACTGTGGAAGCTTAGTCCCCCATCACTCTTTCTTCGTGGTCGGTCGGCACACAACGATGTTTATATATTATATTAATGATCTGCATAATTGCATATACAAAATTAGGCTCCTAGCCTTAACACTTAGGCTCTCCGGCCTAATAAACACATAAGCCCACCAGCATATCAATACTCAGCTCACAAGCCTACAAAACATGATTACAATTCATAATATAACCGGGGCACTACTAGAGGATATTACAATCCCATCCCCTTATTTTTGCACTATCCTCTATGAAACTCTTTACACAACATCAAAAAGATTTTCAAAATCTTCAAAAAGATGTGGGTATTCTTCCTGCATAGCATCCTCATGCTCCCATGTCACGTCCTCAGGACCGTACCAGGTCCACTGGACCTTTACAATCCCTATGGCTTGATTCCAGAGCTGTTTTCTTTTCCAGTCTAATTTGTGCACATGATGCACTTGCAGGACACCTTCTTGCTCCACCTGAATCACATTCCAATCAATTACATGATTAGCATCAGGTATATATTTCTTAAGAAATGAAACATGAAACATATTATGTACAATCATGGATGCATGTAATGCAATAATATATGCAACTGGCCCAATCCTTTCTAGGATTTCAAATGGCCCACAAAATCTGGTTGCCAACTTGGCGTAGTTTCCCAGCTTCAGGGAACTTTTATTGGCTTTTAATTTTAGGAAAACATGGTCACCCACTTTAAACTCTCAGTGGGTTCTATTTTTATTAGCATAAATTTTCTGCCTGTCTTGGGAAGCTTTCAAATTCTGCTTAATTTTCAACATCTGTTCTTCAATTTCCTTGAGCAACTCTGTCCCAACTACTGCCCTATCAGCTAGATTATCCCAACTCACTAGAGTATTGCACTTTTTGCCATAAAGTGCTTCAAATGGGCTCATCTTCAATGATACTTGATACCCATTGCTGTAGGCGAATTCTACCAAGTGTAGGTAGTCTTCCCATTTAGATGGTTTGTCCATCACATACATCCTTAGTATGTCTTCTATCACTCGATTCACCCACTTTGTCTACCCATCAGACTTAGGATGATAAGTTGTACTGAAGTTCAAATTCGTTCTAAACCCCTTGAATAACCCTTTCCAGAAATTTGAGGTAAATTTTGGGTCTCTGTCAAACACAATTGTCTTGGTAATTTCATGCAATCGTGCCACTTCCTTCATAAAAATATCAGCAACATCTACTGCCTTGTGAGTAGTCTTTAACAGAATGAAATGGGCAACTTTCGTAAGATTTTCCACTACCACCATGATTGAATCATGTTGCTTGTCGGTTCTAGGTAATCCCGTGATGAAATCCATTTTCACTACCTCCCACTTCCACTCAGGAATGGGTAAAGGCTGCAACAATCCTACTGGGTGTCTGTGTTCAACTTTAACCTTCTGGCACTCCATACATCTAGCGATGTATTCTAAAATCTCTTTCTTCATACCTGGCCAAAAGTAATGGATCTTGACTGCTGCCATTGTTTTATGATATCCAGGGTGTCCAACATAAGGAACATTATGCATTTCATGCAAAATCATAAGTTTCAAGTCTTGGACATCAGGTATATAAAATATTTTCTTGTACAGAAGTGTTTCGTCAGTTTCCAATTTGTAATTATCCAATTTCTGTGGCATCTTACCTTGTTGTAGCTTTGCTACCAAATCCCTGTACTACAAATCTGTATTTGTATCCTCCAAAATTTTGCTTTTAATATTAGTTCGGTACATGCTAATGGTTGTAGCATGTAATTCATGCACTCTCCTACTGAGTGCATTAGCCACTTTATTTTCCTTCCCTTTGATATGCTTGATATCAAAATCATACTCACAGAGAAACTCCAACCACCTACTTTGTCTAGCGTTCAAGGTTGGCTGATCAAACAAGTACTTCAGACCGTTATGGTCTGTTCTTAGTTCAAACCTCCTTCCCATGAGGTAATGTCTCCATTTCTTTAGAGCGTGTACTATGGATGCCAACTCCAAATCATGATTTGCATAGTTCCTTTCGTTCTCTTTCAACTTTCTGGATTCATAACAGAATACGAATCTATTATGACCGAGGACTCCTCCCAGTCCTTCTTTGCATGCATCTGTGCACACCATGAAATCTTCATTTGGATCTGCGATCCTCGGGATTGGAGCATTGGTTAACAGTTGCTTCAATTGCTAGAATCTTCTCTCACAGTCCTCTGTCCACTGAAACTTCTTCTCCTTCCTTTGCAAGGAAGTGATAGGGTGAGCTATCCTCGAGAACCCTGCAATAAAACTTTTGTAATAACCATCTAGACCCATAAAGGACCTGACTTGTGTCACGTTCTTTGGCACTGACCATTCTATGATGGCCTCAATATTCTTAGGATATACAACTATCCATTCCTTCAAAATAATGTGCCCCAAGTAATGGATCTGATCCTGATAAAACGAGCACTTGCTCAGCTTGGCATACAGTTGGTGCTCTCTTAGCACCTGCAACACCATCCTAAGATGTTGTTCATGCTCTTCCTCTAACTTGGAATACACCAGAATTTCATCCAGGAAGACTATGACGAACTTGTCTAGATAGTCCCTTAATACATCATTCATCAGGCACATAAAAACAATGGGTGTGCTTGACAACCCAAATGACACCACTGTGAACTTGTAATGACCATACCTTGTTCTAAAGGAGGTCCTGTTGATGTATTCATACTTTATCCTTACCTGGTGATATCCTGACCGGATGTCTATCTTTGAAAATATCTTCGCATCCTTCAACTGATCGAAGAGGTCATCAATCCTCGGTAGAGGATATTTGTTCCTTACAGTTACTTTGTTCAATTGTCTGAAATTGATACACAATCTCAATGTCCCATCCTTTTTCTTCACAAATAGGACTGGGGCACCCCAAGGTGACACACTTGGGCATATATAACCCTTCTTCATAAGCTCTTCAAGTTGTAGTTGCAGTTCTTTAATCTACGATGTACTCATTTTGTAAGGAGATTTCGACACTGGAGCTGCTCCAGGCATCAAGTTTACAGAGAATTCAATATCTTTTTTAGGAGGTAGTCTAGGTACCTCCTGAAATACATCTTTAAACTCCTTTAGTACCGCATGATCTCCAATATTTGAGATCTCATCCTTAGATGCTTCCTCCACATGGGCTTCAAATAATTGACAACCTTTTCTATAGCACTTCTTCAGCTGCATTATTGAGATTTCTCTGATAGCAACAACTCTTGGAATTACTTCGACTGTTCTTCGTTTCTCTTCCTCATCCACGCAAGTGAATTCCTTATTACGACAGTCTAAGATGGCATGGTGCTGGTCCAACCAGTCCATCCCAATTAGACATTCATAATAACCTAAAGGAAGAACATTCAATTCATCCTTTGTGCTCAGTCCATTCATGTCCACAGGACAAGACTTAACCAACTCAGTGACCTTCCTCTTGGTTCCTGTAGCCAGCTACACTAACCAAGACTTTTCATGTTTGCTTCTTGACAAATGAAAACTTTCCACCACTCTAGGATCTATATAACTATGGCTAGCCCCTAAATAAATTAAAATAGTAAATGGTTTGTTGTTAATCATACCTTCCACTTCAATCATGTGCTACTGATATTCATCTTGCTTGTTGTCTAGGGCTGCATAGATCCTTGGAATTATACTGCCCATGTCCTCCATTGTTTCAACTTGTTGTACATTGTGGACAACTCTCACTTTATCATTTATGTGGGGGAAATATTTGTACCTATTGTTTTCTTTGCAACCCCAACATTCCATAGGTGGTGGTCTTGGCATTTTCCCACCTAATTCAACCTTCATGGGCTCTCTAAAAGATGGTTGTCCTTGAGGACTATTTCTGAAAAAGGGTGGCTTGGTTCCCTTCTTCCTCCGATCCATCTTGAATCTCTTCTTGTCTTCCCAAGTATTCTGGAAAGTAGGCTTCTCTCTTTGCTGCTCATATAAGCATTTCTCTCTTCTTATCATTTCTTCCATAGTTTTTGGGTCATCATACTGGATCTTGTCCCCAATGGAAGGTGGCAGTTCACTCAGATACCTTTGAATATTGACCGTCTCATCCTTGATGAACGAAACATACTTCATTAATTCCAAAAACCTTGGTTCGTATTCATCAATGGTCATGCTCCTCAGCTTGAGTTCAAATAATTCTTTCATCTTTCTGTCATAGTATCTTTTAGTCAAGTATTTCTTCTCGAAATATCTCTTGAATTATTTCCAAGTGAGATCTTTCTCTCTAATGTGATACACCTACACAAGCTATCCCACCACATGGATTCCTTTCCCTTTAGTTGATACATTGCAATTATTACTTCTACATGAGAGGAATAATTATGCAATTGGAAATATTTCCTCATTCCAAGCAACCATGTCTCGGTATATTCCTCCTTCTTATGTTCTCCATCAAACATTGGAGGCTTAATCTTGTTCATTTCGCCCTTCAGTTCATCCACTCCAGCTCTCCTGTTCTTTCTGGTAGGATATGGGCTTGAAATATTATGTTCCCTCCTCTTGGAGCGACCTTGGGAGTGATGATGGTTTTTACTAACACTCCTTGATATTCTTCCCTCAGAAGTCAGGTGACTCCCGGTTTTTCTCGAGTCTCTCTCCTGGTCCAACTTATTTTTTATTCTCTCCAGACTCTTCATCAACTTTAATTTGAATTCACCTTGTTTATCTTGATCTTTCCTGATCTTTCTACTATCTTTTCGGTGAGTTTGGGCATATTTCTGCAATTTTTAAATGATCTTCATCATATGCCCTTCCTTATCTATCTCTTCTCCATGCCCATTGGAGTTCGACCCTTCAACTCCCAAATGACCATCCATCCCTTTAGCTTTGTTCTCTGAACTAGAATCATTCTGTGTCCCTTCCATTTCTTTTTCACTCAGTCGCAATTCTACTCAGTTATGGCACTCGCTAAACTTCTACAAACACAATCTGCAGACAACCGGAATTTGTCAGACCATTCTTCATTAACAAATGCCACAACATTTATAAACAAATATGAATTAAGAAAACATTCAGATTTAATGAATTTTCCGAGCTCTTCTCGGCTCTGTAACAATCCTTCAGGCTCTAGCCCCTTGTCTCTTAATCCCCAACCCACGTGATTGAGGGTCTTGACCACTCGCTTAGCAAAAATGGCACTTCGCAACTTCGTGTTTAGGGAGGTTTCAAAGAACTTCACAACAAATTTCCAAATTCTAGAATAATGAACTTGCGATGTAGGGCGGATCAACTATCGACGTCTGCCCAGCATCCAATGACTGACACTCATTGTGGAACCTTAGGCGTTCGATTTTCGGTACTTCGAGACTTCAGAATATTTCACATACGCACACCCCAAACACTTCCACATCACCTTAGGTGACATCATTACCTTACTTCACTTAACATTTTCCCAATTCTGGGGGCATGCAATGGTGGTTTTGGAGTAACCCTCCCTTCATTCCACAATTCTCTTGATGTTGACACATAATGCCTCAGTGAAACCACGGTTTCTATTGAGGGACCGCCTTGGATAATTATCTTCCGTGAAACTTGGCCCCCCGCAATGTCTCCTGGCCATTGATATTGATGTATCATGATCAACGTTGATGTGGGTCCTCCGACCCTTAACTACGTTACATAAACTCGGGCCCCACTAACCCTACTCAGATAGGATGCCACATGGCAGAATACTAGCGACGTCATCCGACCACACCACGTCTACTCTTTTTCTTCAGAACTTCAGACTTCAAGAGTTTGTGCAATGACACATCCCACTTCTGCCAACATCCGAACTCCTGAAAGGCTTCCAGGATAACCCTCATGTACCTTCTATTATCACCCTGTAATTTCCCAAGCTCGGGAGGAAATCGGTAGGGGTAACCACAAAACCACTTGGAGTCTGGGATCTAGCCCTCCCTGACTCAGAGAGGGATCTCTCTTTATGATTTAGATTTGTTTTAATAGATATTAGGCTAGATAATGGGTTTAGTGTTCGGATTTTTGAATTGGTTTGGTTGAGACATAAAAGAGGGCCATTTGAAAAAATGGAGTCAAAGGTTAAAGATGATTTGATGAATAAATAACAGAGACATATGTAACCAGGCAAGACAGTCACATCAGTGGATCCTTATAATTTATGATATGGAGAGAGGAAAAAATCAAGGGTCATTTCAAATGCAAATCAAAGCTTATCTGAATTCTACATTCAATCTTTAGAAGAAAACATAAACATTGTCTTAAGCCATATCAGGGTGTCCAATACAATCCTGAGCATACTCTTCTTATAAGCAATGAGAAAACAAAAAAAATATGAGAAACAAGAGAATGAAAATTTACATCAAGAAAAATTCACCACAGAAACATGATACAAGAATCCGGAAATAAAATGCCTTTGTATTCATCCATTACAATCACTCACAGCCTTTGAGCATTTTTACTATACGTGATGACATTTCCATGCCATCTTTCCATTCAAGTCCCTCAAAGTTGAACCCATCAACATTTAAATTACAAAAATTTATAGAAAATATTTTCCCCAGGCTCAGGAGGTCGGATTCAACCACCTCGGACAAAAATATGAATAAAAATCCCTAAAATTCTTGAACTGTCCGCCATGAAAAATGGGTCGAATTTCTACAAAAAAGAGGTCCACTTAGACATTTGTTTCTCCTCAACGGTGACACCTGTGCAAAAAATTTAGGAGGTTATTGTATATGAGCATGTGATGGAAAAAAAACTCCTTCGGTTCTCCAATTTTTTCTCCAGCTCGCCAAAACAGCTCCCACAAAATCAGGACTGAAACAGAAAAAACGAAAATCTGAAAAATGAGGCTGGAAGATGGCTTCGATTCTCCCAACTGGTGGCACCTATGAAAAAAATGAAAGCGATTTTTGTTCTTCAGCCCATTTTGAACAAAACCCTCTCTCAGTTTATAAAAATACGTATCCATTTACCCGAAATATGCTTCGGAATTCGACGTGTTGAACATACAAAAAACGGTTTAAACATTTCAGGAGGGCGGTTTTGGTCGGACCCCCCTTGAGGTGGTAAGTAGTATTGGGAGGGAGGCGTCTAATCTCACCAGGAGGTGAGACCTATCCCTCCCAATTCCACCAACTCGGACCCCCCTTGAGTTGATGGGACGTGAGAGGGGGGGGGGGTCCGAGTTGTACGGGGATGCATTAGAGTGTTTAAACTTAGGATATGTGCTTTTTTTTATTTTTTATTTTGTTTTGTTTTTTAATTCGTTTCTTTATGTTATATTCCTATTTTATTTTTTTGCTTTTTGTTTAATGTTTTTTTTTACTATTTGTTTTTTGTTTAATTTGTTTTTATTTAATTTTTATATGTTTCATTTTTTTAATATATATTTTTATTATATTTTTATTTAATGTTTAATTAATAAAACACTAACCTAATTAATAACAAACTATCTTAATTTTTAATCATTAATTAATTAATTAATTAATTAATTTATTATTAACAAGACTAACCTAGCTTATTAGTCTAATTACACTAACTTTATTAACCTATTTACTAACTACTAACATTATTAATTAATCTAATCCTTTATTTATTATCGATTACCTTATTAAACTAACCAATATTTTATTATCCTAAGTTTGTTTATGCAGGTATAAGTGGCGGGCGAGATGTAGTCAATGGGACAAATGGGCAAGGGAGTGAGGGCGCAGAGGGGGATGATGGATGCAGTAGGGTGATGAAGGATCGGGTGAAACGGATGGAGGGGAAAATGGAATAAACCGAGCTATATGTCTTCATCACGGGAGCAATGCCAAATCAACAACCGAAGAATTGAGTTACCCATGATTATAGGACCCCAACATAGGCTCCACCTGGGGATGGAATCTCTCTCAGGAGGTGTCAAGAACAACTGAACTCTGAACATGAAGACCGGTGCTTTATTCATTGGGTTGATCCCAAAATCTTATTCTGCAACATGTACCTGTTTTGATCTTTCAACTGAAACCAAATAAAAAATGAACACTGCTAAAAAAGAGATACTCGGAATGTTGAGCTTATTCACACTCTCCTATCCTAATCTACTGCAATCACTGCTCAATTAGGTAAAAGTGGAAAAATGCCAATGAGTCCAATCCAACAGTCGATTCAATCACTTTGTTTTTTCACTGTTTTTAATAAGCATCAGAATTAGAGCTTGCATAAGCATCATGAATTGCTTTCCGTCCTAATCTTCATAACAAGGAGCCTGATAAACATGAAAGATAACATAAATAATGGGAATGCATTGTGACTCTGTGATGAACAATTTCTCCATATAAATAGCCACTGGATCAATATAGACTTGACCTATTACTGGATATTCAAATTTAACCAACTCAACTTCATGATTTGATGTTGTAGTTATGATTTTTGCATCCTCATGCACTTCCTGACATGGATGCAACTTTTCTGATGGGTTTTGAAATGATGCTTTTACTGAACGCAACCCTGTAGATGACTTTCTGATCATATCCATATCATAACAATTTTTGAAATCATTGGGGGTAAATGAAAACTGACTTTGAAAACACAATCTATCCAACATATTAGCTATAAGGTCATAAAATATTTTAGATGACTGTGGAATTTGTTCTGCTGGCATTTAGTGGCTTACAATGTGATCCTCAACCAAAATATGACCAAGATTCCCTTTCAAAGTTTGAAATGAACTGAAACATAAGGGCAGGGAATTAAAATGGATCAGCTCATTACCTGTCTCGGGCTTTGTTTTTTCATTTGAATTTTGGCCTGCACAAAGACTCAAGGGATGCACTTCTGAATTTGCAACAACTTCTATATCACCCTTGTTCTCCTCACCTGGTTCGTTAGAACATTCCTCATTCTTACTATTTACAATCTTCTTGTAATGTTTTCTCAGGAGTGAGGCAAAACACAGGGGCAGGCAGTTTGCATTTTCTTGCAAATTTTCTGCACTTTCTTACTTCAAAATTTGAAATGAATTATAATCTAATGGTACAAAGTTACATTCCAGTGTTTCGAATTCTGCTTCAGGCTCTGAATTTTCCCCTAAACTTTAAAAATCAGATAAACTTGGAGATTGTAATCCTGGATCTGAAATAACCTCTTTCTCAACACTATCATCCTTCACTATCTCATCAAAAGATTTACCTTCTTTGATATTTACCACTTGTTCATAAATTTCCTTCAAAATTTTAAAAGAAGAGAAGCGTAAGGGTAAAGTATGTCCACTTACCCCAAGACTTTCTGCATTGTGATCATAGTTGTCATAATTTCCATGTATGGATTGATTGTCCTGTTGGGATTGCAAATGATCTTCTTCCTCCCAATCATATGTTGTTGATTTCTTTGAAAAATCCATTGTGGTATAATCATCATCGTACCAATCAATCTTGGGTGAATCATCCATGGATGAAATGACATTGAACATGCACATCATATCAGGAGAATCTTCCTCCATCTTCTGATTTTGAACTTCATCTTTGACTGTATTGTGAATTGAATACATGAAATAATCCTTTGTTGGTTCAAAATACTGAGGCTGGGCTGCAAGTTGTTTGGGGACATTGATCCTTGTTCGTTCTGGCACTAATGGAACATAATGTCTTTGAACAACAAGTTTCTCTTTCCTACTAATCTTCTGCATCATCTCTCTTACAATGTTTTCTAGAACATCTAGTTTCACTTCTAAAGATGTCATCCATTTCTTTTCTGTTCTGGCCTTTTCTTCTGCTCTTAGCTTGGACCTTTTGTTCAACAGATTAGCTTCTACATCAACTGCAACATTTTTCATTTCCTCAAGGGTTGCAGTGTCTCTTTCTCTTAATTGGAATGTCATTTCAGGATCAAAGGCATCTGGGAAATGCAAGTGAGTTGATCCTGGGGGTGGCCTTATATCAACAGGCATTGCTTGATATACCTTATTGAACCTTGCTGAAAAATGATGTAATGTCTCCCCTGGATGTCTTTTCAAATGGTTATACTCTTCTAGGATGAGAAAGACATTTCTCATGATCACCCATTGATCTAGGAAAACTTGCACAAATTGACGAAAATTGTTGATGCTTGTGGATGAGAGGTTCTTAAACCAATCTTTAACTTTACCCAGGAATGGTAGGGAAAACATCCTGATACATACATCGTCTTATTCCACCTCAAACAGATCAAGAAAATCCTCAATATTTTGAATGTGTTTTTCAGCAGTGATCTTTACATTTTCTCCATCAAACCTGGGCAGATTATTGCTATAATTGGCAGGGAAGTCATGGAGAATGGAAGGTAAAACCAGAGGTTTGTATCTGTCTAGGACTTTCACAGGTATAGGAAGTAAAGTAAGAGGCTTATAATCGTTTGACAACTTGGAAAAAGTCGGAGATAAAGCACGAGGCTCATGTCTCACTAAGCTTTCTATAGGTGCATCTGGGATTTGCACAGGTGAATGAGTATGTACATGGTCTACAATTTGGGGCTTGATCTCTTGAGGCTCATCAATTAGCAGGTGATCAATGCAATCTTTAGCAATATACTTTTGATCAGGTTTAAAATAAGATAGAACATAATTACAGATAAAACCAAAGATGTCTTGAATGCAATTTGGGCTTGAGTACCTGATCTTTCTTCCTGATTGGTCATGCTTCAGGTTCTTCCTCAAGTGGAGTCTTTGAGTCAGCACTGTCTGGAGCTGATTGGAGTCGCTAGGTGAAAGATTTCAGCCTTATTGCGTCTTGGTCATTGTCCACCATCATTGATCAGATCTGGAACTTGCTAGTGCACTACTAGAGAAAGTTCCCCAGTATGGTCGCCATTATGTTATCACCCTATAATTTCCCAGGCTCAGGAGGAAATTGGTAGGGGCAACCACAAAACCACTTGGATTCTAGGATCTAGCCCTCCCAGACTCAGAGAGGGATCTCTCTTTATGATTTAGATTTGTTTTAATAGATATTAGGCTAGCTAATGGGTTTAGAGTTAGGATTTTTGAATTGGTTTGGTTGAGACATAAAAGAGGGCCATTGGGCAAAATGGAGTCAAAGGTTAAAGACGATTTGATGAATAAATAACAGAGACATATGTAACCAGGAAAGACAGTCACATCGGTGGATCCTTATAATTTATGAGATGGAGAGAGGAAAATATCAGGGTTCATTTCAAATGAAGAGCAGAGCTTATCTGAATTCTTCATTCAATCTTCAGAAGAAAACATAAACATTGTCTTAAGCTAGATCAAGGTGTCCAAGACAAATCCTGAGCATACTCTTCTTATAAGTAATGAGAAAAGAAAAACAATATGAGAAACAAGAGAATGAAAATTTATATCAAGAAAACTTCACCACATAAACATGACACAATAATCTAGAAATAAAATGCCTTTGTATTCATCCATTACAGTCGCTCACAGCCTTTGAGCATTTTTACAATGGGTGATGACATTTCCATGTCATATTTCCATTCAAGTCCCTCCAAGTCGAACCCATCAACATTTACATTACACAAATTTATAGAAAATATTTTCCCTAGGCTCAGGAGTTCAGATTCAACCACCTCGGCCAAAAATAGGAAAAAAAATCCGTAAAAATCTTGAATTGTCTGCCATGAAAAATGGTCCAAATTTATGCAAAAAAGGGGTCCACTCAGACATTTGTTTCTCCTCAACGGTGACACCTGTGAAAAAAATGTAGGATTTTATTGTATATGAGCATGTTCTGGAAAATAACCTCCTTCGGTTTCTCCAATTTCATCTCCATCTCAACGAAACAGCTCCCGCAAAATCAGGACTGAAACAAAAAAACCAAAAATCTGAAAAATGAGGCTGAAAGATGGCTTCTATTATCCCAACTGGTGTCACCTGTGAAAAATCAGAAAGAGGTTTTTTTTCTTCATCCTGTGCTGAACAAAAAATTCTCTCGGTTTTTAAAAATACATTTCCATTTACCCGGAATCTGCTTCGGAAGTAGACGTGTTGAACAGGAAAAAAATAGTTTAAAAATTTCAGGAGGGCGGTTTTGGAGGGGAAGGCGGTTTTGGTCAGACCCCCCTAAGGTGGTAAGTGGTATTGGGATGGGGGGGGTATGATTTCACCAGGAGGTGACACCTATCCCTCACAATACCACCAACTCGGACCCCCCTTGAGTTGATGGGACGCGAGAGGGGGAAGTCCAAGTTGTACGAGGATGCATGAGAGTGTTTAGACTTAGGATATGTGTTTATTTTATTTTATTTTTTGTTTTGTTTTTTAATTTGTTTCTTTATGTTATATTCGTATTTTGTTTTTTATTGCTTTTTGTTTAATGTTTTTTTTTACTATTTGTTTTATTAATGTTTGTTTTTGTTTTAATTCTTTTTTATTTAATTTTTATATGTTTCATTATGTTTTTTATTATATTTTTATTTAAAGTTTAATTAATAAAACACTAACCTAATTACTAACAAACTAACTTAATTATTAATCGTTAATTAATTAATTAATAATTAATTTATTATTAACAAGACTAACCTAGCTTATTAGTCTAATTACACTAACTTTATTAACCTATTTACTAACTACTAACATTATTAATTAATCTAATCCTTTATTTATTATCGATTACCTTATTAAACTAACCAATATTTTATTATCCTAATTTTTTTTATGCAGGGATGAGTGGCGGTCGAGATGTAGTCAACGAGACAAATGGGGAAGGGAGTGAGGGCACAGAGGGGAATGAAGGATGCAGTAGGGTGATGAAGGATCGGGCGAAATGGATGGAGGGGAAAATGGAATCAACTGAGCCATGTGTCTTCATCATGGGAGTAACGCCAAATCAACAGCCGAAGAATCGAGTTACCTATGATTATAGGACCCCAACACCTTCTCCAGATCTGACGGTTGTACTGAATTTCCCTTCCTTGCGATCAGATCCTATGTCTCCAACACCCTAAGTGTTGAGCGCCCTCTCTTTGTTGTCAAATACCATGCCGACTGCAGTTTTATTCTACTGCTACTCCTCCTGAGCTTCGTAACAAGGCCAATGTAACCCCTTGGCACTCAGAAACATTATAAGGTTCAAAATTGGTCCTCCAGACACAATTTCCTCTTGAAACCTTGGCTCCAATGACCACTTACCTAGCCCATCCAGGCACTGCATTGAAACCATGGGTCAGAACTTGAGTTTTTTCCATTTCGACAACAACTCCTTTTGAAACTCTTGCTTCAAATTCCACTAACATGTCCCATCCAGTCTCAGTGTTGTAACCATGCTCTGATGCCATATTGTAACATCCCCGATCATCAACCCCACTGTCGAGCAACACTACTATGCAAAATAACACTTATATAGTATGTATTTAAATGAAGTTAAATGACTTCACAGAGTAAACATATAATTACTTCTTAACATACATAATTAATGGAATTAATAGTAAATATCATTGCAACGGAATACATGATAATATTACAAGTATCACAGAACATGCATTTTAAGTAATTACAGCATTAAAACACATAATGATACTTATCTTTGAAACTGTAATACATCACCAACTGCATCCAGAACTTCCACGAAACTCCCAGCCTTAGACTATGATGCTCATCACTCTTAGTAGTATGTCACCCCTGAGTTGGGACTAAGCTCCACTGGAAAAGTGAATCCTAGGCTAGGCAAGGTCAACGGAGGACACACAGTTTATGAGGAAGGATTCTCTCCCAGGAGTCACTTATGTCCACTTCTCACATACTCTCATTCCCCACATGCCTATCCCACCCTAGGAGTATACACCTTCACTGTCACCAAGACAATCCTTCAGCTGCTAAACCTCCCTTTCCTTGGGATTCAGCAACAGATCCGACTGGAATTCTCTAAGCTCTATGGCAGCTACAAGACTCCTTCCAGGAGTTCTCACTTTCTCTGTGCACTCTCTCACCTAGAGAGAGTCACTCACAGGCTTGAAAACCTTCTTCTTCAACCACAACCACCTCTCTCACCAAGAGAGAGTGTTGCACACAGGCTTGACAGCCTGCTTCTTCAGCTTTGTTCCAACACAAGGAGGACAACAAGGCTCAGCAAGGAACGAATGATGATAGCCAATCACACTCAGCCAAGGGACTGCATGGCCACAACAGCCCACAGTTATAACACACATGACATAGACAATTTATCAGGTTTCATAGAAGATGCAGGTTGGCTTCAAAGGTGCATGGCTATGCAGAGGTCTAGTGTACACACAAAACGGTTCTCGGGAAGGATTCCAGAGAACTCAGGCGGAGTATGGAAGGATCACAAAATGACTCAGATGATAGATTTTGGGTCTCAGGTACACACATGAACATTTCAAAGGATGAATACAGAGGCCACATAATTCATAGGAATACACTAGTCGACTTTCGGTTATGGTTTTCAGGATTAGGTGACAGAAAAATTAAGTAGAGGTTGTTCACGGACTCCCACAGTTCAGAAAACCGACGACAAAATGGAGGACGAACCCCCATCCCCGCTCAATTCTTGGGTTAAATTTCATGTTCCTGGGCTGACACATGTCGCCCATGAAGCTGCATGCATTCCATCAAGTATGCGTTCCCTTTTCACACGTTGGGGTTGTATGTGTTGCCTCTCTGAAGACTTAGGATAAAAACATACCTTTCACACCACTTTGGAATAATAATAAATTATTATTCCTAAGGACTTAATCCCTCAAGATTATCCCCTCTTCCTACCTCTCATCCCCCTCTCCCTTACCCATACTATGGAAGCTTAGTCCCCCATCACTCTTTCTTCGTGATCGGTTAGCACGCAACGATGTTTATATATTATATTAATGATCTGCATAATTACATATACAAAATTGAGCTCCTGGCCTTAACACTTAGGCTCTCTAGCCTAATAAACACATAAGCCCACCAACTTATCAATGCTCGGCTCACCAGGCTACAAAACATGATTACAATTCATAATATAACTGGGGCACTACCGAGGGATATTACAAAGAGAGCAGAGTCTAAAGAGAAATCTCGAGAAGAGAAAAGAGTGTTTTGCAGCTCTTTGGTTTGAGTAAGAACTAGGGAATAAGATCGTTCTGGATGTAATAAGTTCTTGGCAAGGTTTTCGTTACAAGTTGACAAATGAGGCTGACAAGTGACTTTGGAAGTACTCGGCTAGACCTCCTTTCTTGGTATAGAGAAAACTCGCTACCAGGATTCTGTGGGAGGAGGAGAGTAACCTTTGTCCCTAACTATTGTTGAGTAAGAAGAAAGAGCCTCTCCCATAGCATCGTGGTCTAGCTTAGGGGTGGCTAGTGGTAAATCCGTCAGGAGTGGTTGTGCCTATGGTTGGGTGGAAACAGGCACCCCTTTCAGTAGTCGCTTTATGAACTCTATTTTTCTGATAAGTATCTGTATACTCTATGTACTGAAATGGGAATGGTGATTGAATATATTTATATGTCAATGACTGAGTTCTCTATTGAATGGTTAAGTTAGAATTATTCATTATCTCTCTGTGAACTTGTGCTTTTGAATGGGCGTATACTTGACTCAGCTGAGTAGTTAAAGAGTTGTAATATGTAATCTTGTAATAGTGTCGAGAAATATTTATCGGAATGTTTACGTCCTATCGGTCTGTAAAATCTACCCTCGTGGGAATTCCAAGTTCAAACCTTGTGGAAGGAGGACACATCCTTTAGATATTTCACCCACATGACTAAGGACTCATGCCCATGTCTTTAACCCATTTAGGGCTAAAGGAATTAATGTGTATCCCACAAGATTTTTCAAAGGACCCATGTGACCAAGGTCTGGGAACCTTGCGCTAGGACCGAAAGAAGTTAAGCCTTCTAGCTTCGAAACTCTAGGAGTGAAGAACTTCAGAGTGCTTCAACCCTACTGTTTATAAATTGACTAAAGCCAACTGATAGTTACAGTTACCCACTAGGTTAATCGGTGCCTTGCGATTTCCTTATCCAAGAAAGTTAGACTTGTCCACCATTAAACCTTGATCCACTCAGTTATCACGAAATAATGCAAACCACCAATCTGAGAGTATTTGGGAGCCCCTTTGGGCATTGGATCCATGCCGAGGAAACTTCAACAAAGTCCCATTTCATGAGAAGGAGGATGATATATCATCAAAATCCCCGAACACCGAAGTCATGAAGTAATGAGATCCTTGGATCTAGAAATCTAGCAGAAGGCACTCTTAGCCGTTAGATCGACATTAGTGAAGAGGTAGATCTAAACACATCGACGAAGTCCCACTTGGGGAGAATAGAGGTGGTTCCACGTCAAAACTCTTAAATTTTGGAATCGTGCAGTTAATATGGGTCATTGGGAGTAGAGGGATGTGTGTCTACAGATCAACGATTATCTGGATGTTCGGTCATCCAGGAATATCGAAGTGAAAACACAAGGGCTCACAAGGTTCCCCGAAGCTATGCAAGCCAGAGTAAATCCTGGTCATATGTGTCAGGTGCACGTGGTGATAGATCAAGTGTGGTTCAGGGTTTGGAACTCTGGGATATCTGAGGAGTCTTGTGTTTTTGTCCAAGAGCTGCTGAAGACTCGAAGTCCGGAGTAGATCTAGACCACCCATTATAGAGTGCATCTGGACCATTGATCAGAGTTCTCCGCTTGTTCGAAGTTCAGAACTATGGAAGGAAGTGTTGTTCAAGGCAAGGAAACCTCTAAATGCCGAAGTTATGAAGTAACAAAGGCCGTAGATCCTAGGGTTACGTGGACATACTATGATCATAAGATTGAAGGAATTGGAAGGCGATCAGTCTGGGGTGATGTGGTATGCTGACGTCACCTGGGGTGACGTGGACCCACGTTTGATGTGCCACATGTCACCTGGATTTGTATGTTTCACAAACCCTATAGTCCCATTAACACGTGACATGTGTCACCCAATGAAGGGGCCACATGTCATCTCCTCCCTACCACGTATCACACTTGGTGCTCACCGCTTGGCCCATTTGACGGGAGGATCATGCGGGACCCACCTGTGTTTTCCTTTACATCTAGTACAACACCACGTGCGATAATGGACCCTTCGGGAGTCTGGTAATTCGAGACTTTGAAGGTTTGGAGTGTGGTGTCGAGGATAAGTTGAAAGGCCCGAAGGTCGGAGCCACATGGAGAGATTCTAGGCTCCTTCGGGAATTCAAGAGTCTGGAACTCTGGGAGACTTGAGATGTTAGAAAGTATGCTCCAAAAGGGCCAAAGGCTGGAGATACGTGGCAGCATTTTGTAAGTCCAAAAATTCAAGACTTCGAAGGACATGTGTGCATAAGATAAAAGGGATGTTAAATGCTAAACAATCGAACGTCGAACTCCCTTGCAGCTTATGTGTCAAATGAAGATCAAGTCCTCTTGATTGGATTAGACGGTGGATGGACTTACACCATGGATGTAGGATCTTGAGGATGGTATGAGTGAGATGGATGCATGTGGATACCACGTGGCCCTCAACCAATGAATGCCCGAAGATCTTCAGGAAGCCATAATTTGCAACCCAAAGCTCGGGTTTGAGCCTGGTAGTAGTCGTTAGAACGCTTGTATGTGTCAAATGAAGATCAAATCCCATTGATTGGATTGGACAGTGGCTAGAATTCCACCGTGGATGTAGGAGCTTGAGGATGGTGTGAGTGAGATGGATTCACATGGCCCTCAACCAATGAACGCCTGAAGAACTTTGGGAATCCATACTTGCAACCCATAGCTCGGATTTGAGCTTGGTAGCAGTCGTTAGAATGCTACGAGTGAGTAGAAGAGGATGAATACCTCAGACAGAGGATTCAAGATGTTTAAGGAAATATAAATTTTGATTCCCCTTTCCTTAAAAGGGTATTTAAGGGGTTGGTTGTGTTACATATTGTAACAACAAAGGGATCATTAATTTTTAGGAAAATAAAACCATATTGTAATACTAAAAAGTTGTATATTTACCAATATAGAAATATATGTCCAAGATAATTACGTTAATGAAGGTATTCAAATCATGAGTTTTCACCCCACCAAATTCACCTTTCTTCGTGAAGATATTATTTATGTTTGAAGAAAATCCCATGGGAAATTTAATTTTCCTATTGACCTCTTTCACAACATTGCTTTCCTGCTCTGTAAATAACCATGGAAGACTATTTCGGTGTACTATGTTACTATTTGAATAAATCATATTTTGTAGTGCATGATTGGCTTCCTGAATGTCAGTACAAATTTTGACAAGTTTTTGTTTGTCACTCCTTCCATCTACAATTCTCCACAATTTTTTTGTTACATTCTTCCCGATATGAATTGTATCAAACAAATGATCTATTTGTAGGTGCTCATCATAGGGAAACCTATTGAATTGTACAGGGTAAATTTTCATTCCTCGTGGAATCCCAGTAATTCCTTGATGATATTTATGAAAATTAATTAATGAGATTACAACAATAATTGTTAGATACAATAAACATAATTAGATATAAAGTAAAATAGAAAAATAATAATATATATGCATACATATATATAGACTAAATTCTTACCATGACGGTTTAATCTAATATATTCCAACTTCCATAGGTGAGGCTTCATTCTTCGTGGTTTTATTCCAGTCTCTTCTTTCGAATTGAGAAGATGTTTTTCTATAGTTCGATACCTATGGTTCTTAGGGAGGAAGTTCCTATATTCATCAAATAAATCATTTATTATACTTCTTGAACGACGTGATTTCCTCCTAGGACCACAAACTAGGCATGCACATTTACCCTTGGTTTGAAGACCTGCAAGGTTATATGGATTAATGTCAGTACATATTATTTATATAACTAGGAATTGATATTTAATAATCATGCATCATATTTTCATAAAATTATATACTATTAAATTCCATCAGTATGTTGCATACCACAAAAATGTGTTAGCCCTGGGGCATCATGAATTGTCCATGTAAGTATTCCATGG
>JZKD02S1047410.1:48652-68222 GCA_000966675.3 Picea glauca | reverse complement strand
CATGCATGTGTAGTCTTACCTTGATTGCAGGAATCTTTGTAGAAGGGGCAGCAGCAGCGAGGAAATAGAAGGCTCAACGGAGGATCTACTTCAATCATCGTTAAAAAGGTGAGTCAATTCTTCCATTGTTTGCTTGAAAAGGGGTTGAGATTTTGGGTAGAAGGTTAAAAGTTAAATCTTAAGGGTCATGATCTGCGTATAAGTTTAGAGCCCTAGCTTATTAGTCCGTAGGGTAGAATACCCCACAACAGTTATTGTTTATAAAAAAAATAGACCACACTGAGTAAATAGACCTGATCTCACCAAATGGATTGACACCATCAACTACCAATGAAAGCTTAACATTATGAGGCTCTTCTTTAAAAATTGGTCATCTTTCTTCGATGTTCCTAAATGCAGAACCATCTGCAGGAATTCGAAGAACACCATCTTCACTTATGTGACGTGCACGGTAATCCATAAATTATGCAATGCTTTGGCACAAAAACAATCATTGAAATCTTGGAATTATCAGAATATGAAGAATAACCTTGTGAGGCACCTTTTTTGTTACTTGATCGGTTCAATATTTACTGATTTGACATTGTGGGAATTTTGTTTCCAATGTGTGTTTTCCATAATATATAATATGATCATTCGGAAATGCATCAATATCCTGATAGTCCATTCCAATACCTTTCATAATGGCACACATCTCTCGGTGTGTTCGAAGTAAATTATTTTATGGAGGTAAGAAAAATTCACTTAACAATCTAGATCACAAAAACAAACTAGTTAATGTAAATAATAGTAATAAAAAATATTGCATCCTTAATTTACACATTAATTGACACTAAAAATGGAGAAAAATAAAGTCAACCTTTACGTATAATATGTGATGAATTATATTATGTACCTTAGGATCTGTGTGAGACAAGTGTTTGACAAACCATTCAATACCTTCAAGTTCACCAACATCATTATATCAACAAGAATATTTGTTCTTGAGCCTTCATAAAAGGGTTATTCTTCCTTCTCAAGAACAGGTACATCATAAATATCATCATCGTTTTCTTCATCGATACGATCAAAGATGTCTTGGATCAATCTATTTGTCCCATCATCCGGCTCAAAAATATTATTGGTGTCATATTCTTCCATAGGATTGATGTGATCTTCAATATTCATACCGTCTTCCACATCTTGTATGATAGTATTTCTACTAGTACTTGACATATATTTATCCGGCACAAAAACCTAGGAGGATTTTTCTTTACAATTACAAACAATCGATAACATTAGTGTATACAACAAAACTTAAAACATAATGTTTTTTATAAATAGAATCAATACAAATACATATATAATGAGTAACTTACCATGAAATGAAATATATGCCCCCCTTCACAATGCCCATATGTAAAAAAATGTTTTTCAGTTGTTTTCCTTAAAACTCTTTTTATTTTCAAGCCCCTACATTCATAGCAAGGGAAATAACATTTCCCATCAGTACCGATCAGTGCCTCCCATTCAACCCTTAACCTAGCAACCATCCTTTCACTCTCTTTAGGTGTTGGCATTGGGATTTCCTATATTAATTACAACAAAATCCACTGAAGCAATATAAGCACATTAATGTATGAATTATATACTCTAATTATGGTACAAATATCAATTTTTGTGATAGATTTATTAAAGGTTTATAACAATAATCAACAAATTAAAACCATACATTTTTACCACATAAGTTCCAAGGCTTCACTATAAGCAAGTAATAAAATCAAACAATAAAAGATAACTACACCAAAACAAATTGTATAATAATTAAATGTAATTGCATATACATGTTCATACCTATATATTTCCTAGGGAAACAATTGTGTCCCCAAATGAAAGAGGTTCTAAGGGTTAGAGATCCAATCTCGGCATTTAAAAAAGAGAAAAAATAATATTAAAACTTTGTAACCTTCAAAGTACAAAATTAGAGCTTATATAATATTCTTTTGGCCGAAACCTAGTTTTTAACGGAATCCGTTAAAAATAAACGTTTCGACCGAAAAGTCTTTCGGTCGAAATATGCTTACCACAGGAAAAACATTTATCCGAAAAATATTGTACATGAATTTAGAGGGTGTTTTCAGGGTGTCGTTCAATTTGATGTGCAAATTTTCGGCCGAAAAAATCCCTAGCAACATTTTTTCAGCCACAAAGATGCCGCTAGGAATTTTAGAGACCCGATTCTCACAAAAGGGTTACCCATATTCATGATTTTACCCTATGAATATCCATAATTGGATTTGAGGCAAGTCACACATAGAAAAAAGACTAATAAATCAGGCAATAAACAATGACCATAATAAGATCTTATAACCATCGCACCTACAACAAAATTGTTGAAAACACTAACCTTTGTCGATCTTCTAACAAATGTTGACTTTGTCAAATTTGACCAAGTCAATGAAGTCAATGACCATTAAATAGTTTTCAAACGATCAATTGGCATCCCCTATGTGTGTCGATAGATCGATAAACCCTATTATCATTGATCGAACGATGAATAGTCCTCTATGTTGGTCAAACATACGATGAAGGTATAGTTTCATCGAAAGTCTGACGTTATCTGGGCACCCAAGAAAAAAAAAAGATTAAAATTTGAATAATTTGTAACGATATGATTCAATTTATCCTTATCATCGAACATTTTTGTCGAATTTTGACCCCATATGTAGTAGTGTTGTGGATTCATATCCCTGGCTCAGGGGTGGCCTATTGTTGAGACTTGGAACAATAGCATCTATGGTTGGGTGGAGCATTCTTGGTCTACAGCCAGTCGGAGATTAAGTTTTTTAAGACAATTTCTCTCTATCATGGTTTTCCTTTGATTATGTATCTATTTCCATTCTCTGAGATTCGTTTTTATAATATGCATGCTTGTTGGTTATTGTTGTGCATGGCATAGTGTCCATTTGTTTTATGTTGTAGCATGAATCTTGATTATTCCATGTGATTATTTCATGCTTCTTTATTAACTAGATTTTATCATAATTTTGAAATCAATTTTAAAGTAGCGTGGCCAACCAGTGGGTGGCTGGGTATGTTACAAGTCCAAAGTTGGATCATAGTCCAATAGGTGCAATAGAAATGGAGTTGTTACTATTAGCTTCCAAGTGGGAGATTGTTGGTTGTGGAGCCTGATTATCTTATTGATTCAGAGGTTGTGTTTCAGATGCGTTTGGATCCTAGATCCTAACAAGGGGGTTGTGTCCCCCCCCCTCCCCCCTCCCCCCACACACTATTATTTCTAGGGGTTCCAAGGGGGGTGACGATAAATATTGGAGCCCCCCTGGTGGGGGTTTAGAGGAAATGCCCCTGAATATTTATTTTTGAAAAAATCTTTGTAAAATATTGTAATTTCATAGCCAATCTAAACCATTCATCATCAGGTCACGAATATGATGGTAGAGGTTATGTTGGTGTATTTTTTTCCCTATAAGGAAACCCTCCTTTTATGGGGATGGGCTTAACATCAGTGGTTTATGGGCCCATGGTATTTTTCCATGGTATGTGATGTGATGAACCCTATTTAAAGGTTGTGACTATGTGTGATAATATAGTGTGACTAAGAGAGTAAACGGGATTTTGAAGAGAACGTGTGTTGGAGATATTCCATGCACACCTAGGATTTCTTTTTCCTAAGGTTTTCCCTATGTTTACTAGTCATTATTCAATCTCCTATAGTCTAGGGAGAATATTCATCTAGGAGAATATTCTCTTAAGTTCACACTTCAGTTTGATTAGTTGAGTGGAGTCCATATGCCACATTGGGATCATCACCATGCAACATTTGGATCATCACCAGCTAATTTGCATTGTCCTTGGGATTATCACTAGACTAGCGCATTACTCATGATTCCCTTATCTCCTCCTCACTTCACTATGTTTCAGTCAGTTAACTGAAGACTGGGAGACTAGTTAACTCAGAATAGGTGTAAGTTAACTCCCGTAACTACTTGATAGACTAGACCAGGTGGAAGTTTACTCATGTAATTGTTGGTGTGTGTCCAGATCACTCTAGAACACCACTATGGTGCATTGGATTCTCCTCAAGTGTGCATTAGTTGAGTTATACATAGTATATCATGTGTAAATTACAATTCATTCATTTGGTTAATGAGAATTCTTCCATTATTTCTCTCATGTTTCTCTTTTCTCATATTTTCTTTGCAAACTGTGTATGTCATTTGCTAGCTAGATGTTTTCTGTGCAGTTTCAACACATTTACATGTTATCAAAGGTGATGGATTTCCAGGAAAAAGACACACCAGATTCTTTTTTCATGTGTCGAATATTGAAGACAACGGAAAAATGGAATTTCCAAAAGAAATCATTCTTACACCATACAATTTCTTTGCATGGAAGGAGAAGAGGATAATGCATATTCAAAGCAGAGGATTATACAAGTTAGCCATGAACACAGAGACCAAACCCAAATCATCTATAGAAAAAACAAAGTATATGAATTGAATGGATGAAGTGTTTGGAACTATTTGCAGACTCATTTTTCCTGAACTCCTCTTTCACATATCCTCCTATAAAACTCCCAATGAAGCCTGTACCAACATGGAAAGGATTTTTGGAAAATAGGATGAGATAAGGGGACACATGCTTGTAGTGGAATTTCTCATTTTGGATCCAAAAAACCTTTGAAAATATCCAAGATTTCTTTACCAAATATAGGGATTTGTTATCGCAACTCAAGGCTTGCAATGTTGATAATTATAAAGAGGAGAAACAAATAGTTCTTACCATTCTCTCCAAACTTGGCCCAGAAAACTCAGTGTTTGTATCCACATTTCATTCAGTTAGTCTCACCTCTAGAGCCACCTAGACGATGCCATCTCTTGAGGCCTTTATCGAGTCTCTGACATAAGAGTAGAACAAGCTCATCAATATGGGAAAAATCAAAGGCCCAAAGGCGCATGCACTTACCGTGAAATATGGTAGTGATCATCAAAATATGAAATATAAAAACAAATACAAAAGGAAAGAACATGCAAATCTAGAGAAGGAAGGGTACTCAAAACCCTTCAATGATGCCTCCAGATCCAAAGGTGGAAATGGAAGAAAAGGGAAGAAATGCACTTACTGCCCATAAGGATTCCATCCAGAATATGCATGTATGCAGAAACAGATAGATCAAATGGCCCAAATACTTCAACAAAACAACATTGGATATCACATCCCAGAGGGTGCTAAGAAGAAGAATCCATAAGATCAAAATCCCAAGAAAGGTAATTCTAGACATGCTTTGATTTCCATCAACTCCTCTCCCAATTCTTGGATTGTAGATTCAGGATCATCACACCACATGGCAACCACAAAATAAGTCTACTCTTCATTGGATGCATGCAAAGGTCCTCCTATTCTAATGGGGTACAACTCTCAAGTCGAGGTCATTGGGAAATGAAGAATTAAACTCACAAATGGGAGCTTCAAGAATGTGCTACACGTTCCCAAAATCTCCTTCAATCTTCTCTCCATGCATTAGATGAAAAAATCCAACACTGGAAAGAGATTAATATTCACACCTGATGTAGTGGATATCTATGACATGCAAACCAATAATAGGGTTTCTAGTGGTGAGGTAAATCATCAATCCAGACTCTACAAATTTTCTGAATTTATTGAACCATATTTTTCATTACTGCTTACCCATGTTGATGAAAGCAGTAGGATATGGCACAAAAGGTTCAGGCATTTAAATTTCATATATATGCAATAGTTCAGAAAACAGGGAATGGTTGATGGCCTACCTAACATCCACATCTCCAAAGGAATATGTGAGGGATGTGTTCTTGGAAAACACCCTCAAGAGAATTCAACAAAGGAAAGACTCGAAAGGCTTCCTTTCCTTTAGATCTGATCCATAGCGATCTAATGGGCCCTTTTCAACATCCATCAATCAGTAAAGCAAGGTATGTTCTCATTTTTGTTGATGATTTCTCATGATTCACATGGACTTTCTTTCTCATGAAAAAATCATAGGTCTTTCAACACGTCAAAGATTTCAAATCCCTTGTTGAAACACATTCAGAAAAGAAGATCAAAGCCCTCTGAATAGATAATGGGGGGGATTATGTCAACCATGAGATAAAAAATATTTTTCTTGAGGCTGGAATTCAATTACAACACACGGTTCCCTATACTCCGCAGAAAAATGGAGTTGTTGAGCGGAAAAATAGATCTATGAAAGAGATGGCATATTGCATGCTACATGCAAAGTCACTCCCACAGAGATTATGGGATGAAACACTTAATTGTGCAACCTACATCCAAAATAGATCTTCCCATATATCTGTCAAGGATAAAACCCCCTATGAGGCTTGGAGCGGCCTCAGTTCGAAAGTGACCCACTTTCGTATATTCAGTTCTCGTGCATGGGCCAGGATTTCCTTTGAGAAGAGGAATGCAGTTGATCCATAGAGAACATAGTGTATTTTTGTTGGATACCTCGACGGTGTGAAGGGATACAGAATCATTGATATCTCCTTGGACCATCTCATCATTGAGCATAGTGTCCAATTCAAGGAAAGTATATCGCATGTACCTCAGCAGCTGCATGCAGACACTTTTGTTCTTCCACCTGTCAGAGATGATGAGCATGCACATGTCAACTCTTCTTCATATGAGAGTTATGATTCATAGGGCTCAGATGATTCATATACCGATTCAGTATAGTCAGATGCAAAGTTAGTGCATACAAATGCAGATGCAGATCTAGAGAAGAGTCCCAAGTGGGCCAAGACTACTCTTCAGGATGCATGAGATGTTGTTGGGGATCTAGCTGATACTAGGAGGACTCGATATGATTTTTAGGATCCTCCTCTTGCACTCACTGCCACTGAACCGATGCCACTTAGAAATATTTTATTGGTTCAATATTCAGATCCACAGTCCTATGGAAAGGCTGCTGGAAATCCCTTTTGGGAATCTGCCATGCAAGAGTAGTACAACTCCCTCCTCGAGAACCATATTTGGGATATGATTCCCCTTCCTTCAAGAAGGAAACTTGCCAGGTGTAGATGGGTCTATAGGACCAAGAGCGTAGCGGATGGACAAGTTAGAAGATACAAATCTAGGCTAGTTGCCAAAGGATTTCAGCAGGTTCACAATACTGACTATGATGAGACCTTCACTCCAGTAGAAAATATGGATTCCATACATTTGTCACTTTCCATTGAGGCAGCTAAAGTATGGGAAGTCTATCAGATGGATGTGAAGAATTCATTTCTTTGAAAATATCTCTCTAAGAAGATATATATGGAGAAACCTCGGGGATTTTTGTAGGATTCATCTTTCGTCTGTCGACTGAAGAAGTCTCTTTATGGCCTCAAGTAGGAACTAAGGGCATGGTATGCCAAGATGGACTCCTACCTATTGTCACAGAACTTTATACATTGTAATTCAGACCCGAATGTTTACATGATCAGGACGGTTGATTCACTTCTACTCCTAGTTATGTATGTTGATGATTTGATGAAGTCAAGAGGATTTTGTATGACAGGTTCTTGATGATGGACATGGGTCCGCTACATTTCTTCCTTGGACTTGAGATCATTCAGGATGCATCAAGCATCAAACTGTCTCAATCCAAGTATGCACAAGATCTCCTTGAGAGATTTCACATGACAGACTGCAAGTTTTCCCTAAGTCCTTTCCTATTAGGAGTAAGACTTGAGGATGGAGGGGACACTCTACTGGTGGATAGTATACTATAGAGACAACTAGTGGGGAAATTATTGTATCTCACACACTCCAGAACATACCTCTCCTATGCAATTGGAGCAATCTTCAGGTTCATGCAAGAGCCGCATGAGATACATTAGAAGGCTGCAAAGCGTATCCTTCGATACATATAGGGAACCATCACCTTTGGGATTCACTATGCAGAAGAATTACTTTGTACCTCATCAGGTTCACTGATTCTGACTGGGTTGGTGATAGCATTGATCGCAAGTCCACATATGGTTACTGACTCAGTCTTGGTTCTGGGCCTATATGTTGGTCAAGAATGAAGTAGGATGTTATTGCTCTATCTTTAGTCAAGGTAGAGTACATAGGGGTAGTTAACATAACCATTCAAGCTATGTGGCTACAACATTTTCTCACTGAGTTGGGAATTTAGTTTCATCAGTTGATTGTCATATTTTGTGACAACTAGAGCACTCTGAAGTTCTGCAGAGATCCAATTCAGAGGTAGCGGAAAAAGCACATAGATATCCACATGCACTACATCTGGGACTTAGTACACGAGGGGATCATTGACTTGCAATTTTTTTCCTTCAGCAAAATAGTTTGCAAACATCTTCACCAAGACCTTCACTGAGCGGAAGTTCCATTCTCTAGACAGTCGTCTTAGAGTGAAGTACACAATTTCCTACAAACTGTTGGTTATTCTTTTTACATACATTGTACTTTGCGGGGGGGGGGGGGTCCCCTATCAGTTTTTCCCCCTGTTCCTTTTCTGGTCCGTGTACTCTTTGCATTTGGGATACTCACATCGCCCTCTTACCGGGTCACACTATTTACTTTCTCTTTCCTTTTTTATTTCAGTGTATCTTTTGTATTTGGGTACCTAACATGGCCTCGTTGCTGGGACCCATTATTTATTTTCACCATAGTGATGTTCAGGGGGGTGTTGGAGATAGCCCACACACACCTAGGATTTATTCTTCCTAAGGTTTTCCCTATGTTTACTAGTCATTATTTAGTCTCCTATTGTCTAGGGATAATATTCCTCTCGAAGAATATTCTCTTCAGTTCACACTTCAGTTCGATTAGTTGAGTGGAGTCTTGATTCCACATTGGGATCATCACCAAGCATCATTGGAATCATCAACATCTAATGTGCATTGTCCTTTGGATTATCACCATACTAGCACATTACTCATGATTCCCTGATCTCCTCCTCACTTCACTCTATTTCAATCAGTTAACTGAATACTGGGAGACTATTTAACTCAGACTAGGTGGCAGTTAACTCCTGTAACTACCTAAGAGACTAGACTAGGTGTCAGTTTACTCTCGTAACTATCGGTGTGTGTCCATATCACTCTAGACCACCACTATGGTGCATTGGCTTCTCCTCCAGTGCACATTAGTTGATTTATACAGAGTATATCATGTGAAAATTATCATTCATTCATTTGGTTAATGAGAATTCTTCCATTTTTCTCTCATGTTTCTCTTTTCTCATCTTTTCTCAGCAAACTGTGTATGTCAGTTGCTAGCTAGATCTTTTATGTGTAGGTTCAACACATTTACAATGTGTTGGAGGTGTTATCCCTTCATTTTTCTATAAATAATAAAGGAAGGACTGGTTGTTTCTCTGTGGGCATATCCCATATAAAGTGAATCATGTATATCGGTGCCTTTCTTGTATTGTGTTATATTTTCCATTCATTTTTATTTGTTTTAATTTTATTTCTCCATAATCCTATTCCTAACATGATTTTTTTTTATTTACCTGAGCTCTTGAAGCCAATAGAAAAGTGTCCAGAATGTTCTTAAAATATTTAACTTCTTGAATAGTTGGGGTTCCCATTAAAATATTAGCATCCACAAATTGTAAATATGAGAGAGGATCCATCCTTGGATGAAGAGTAATTCCTTTGAGAGACCCATTTTTTATTGCCTTTTGGATGCTTCGTCCTAAATCCTCTTCCATAAGAATGTACAAAAGGGTGATAGATGGTCTCCTTGATAAATTCCTCTTGAACAATTGAAGGTGGGGAAGGGGTTACCATTCACAGGAATAGAGAAGAAGGATGAGGATATGAGGTTACCTACCCAATAAATTTGGTTAGGGATGAATTCAAAAGTGTTTAGCATGTGAGGAATGAAGTCCCAGCTAAGTTGATTGTAGGCTTTTGACATGTTCATCATGATCTACATACTAAGGGATTTGTTGTATTTTAGTGAATGTATCATTTCAAAGGATATGATGATTCCACCAAGGATTTGTATTCCCTCAATGTAGCCCCCTTTCTTAGGAGAAGAAATCCTTTCCATAATTGGTCTTAAACCATTTTTTATCTGTTTGGTTATGATTTTATAGATCACATTGCAAAGGGAGATGGGGAAGAATCCTTAGGAATGAGTCTAAGGATGGTTGAGTTGAAGTCTTGGAGGATTTTCTTGGAACTTCTATACTCCTCCACCACCTACTAGGCTTCATTGTCGATTATTGGCCATCATGCTTTGAAAAAATCGGTGGTGAATCCATCAGGCTCTGAATATTTTCTTGTCGCCATTTCCTGGATGGTTTGGGTTGCTTATTGAAGAGTGGTGGCTTGCATCAGACTCATATTCTATTCTTCATTGTGATAGTTTGAATCTTTTCCTTTATGTCCATAAGGAGTTCAGAAAGAAGTTGATGAAAGTGGTTTTTTAGCTCTTCTTAAATTTTTGCATGCCTTTTCAATTTATTTCCTGTATAAGCATATCTGAGATAATTGACATGGTTATGATTTTTGTTTGATGTTCATAGAATTGTGGAAGAAATGAGTATTTTTTCTCCCTCTTTGAGCCACTTAATTCATGACTTTTGTTGTCGAAGTGTCTACTCTTGTAATGATAATTTGGGATGGATGTTTTCCTCTTGAGTTGTTCTTTCTGGATTACGGCCTTCCTTAATGATGATTTAATGTAAATTACTCATGTCTTCTTCCAATTGAGCTTGGTCTTGGAATATATTACCAAAAATTTCTTTGTTCCACTTCTTAAGTCTTTGCTTGATTTTATTTACTTTATATTGGAACTTGTATATGAGCATACCTTTGACTATGATATCCTCTTCCCACCATGTTCTCACATTGTTCATAATTTTTAGGTGTTGTAGTTAGAATTTTTCAAGAAAAACGGGTTTTGGTCTAGGTATAGTTGAGTTTTCCCAAGATAAACAAAATGGGCCAGTGATTGGATCCATCCCAAGGAAGAATTTCATCCTCTATTGAAGTTTTTGCTTGAAAAAGGGATTCAACAACAACAAAATGATCAAGCCTTTTGACAATCTAGTTTGTTGTTCCACATGAAATAGCCATTAGAAATCTAGAGATATATAAGTCTAAGCTTATTAATAGTATCTTTGAAGGTTGTGATGTCCATATCTAGTTTATGGATGTCCCCTTTCTTATCCCAAAGGGAAGTGATGAGGTTGAAATCACCTCTAAGAATCCAAGGTTCATTGTTGATAGTTGCACCTAAGGAATTGGTAGCTTCAAGAAAATGGGATTTATGAAGAGGATTTTCAGGGCCATATGCATTAGTTAAAAATTCTTGATATAAGGATGCGAGGATTTTGAATTTGGTTGAGATCAAGATGGGAGTATTCAATTCAATATCAAGGATGAACTAGGAAGGATCCCATAACATAGCCAAAACTCCACAGAATTCATTGGTTGTCATTGCTATGATTTTACACCCTTTCCATCATTTCTGAGCTATTGAGGTCATAACAAAAATACTACATTTGGTTTCCTGAAGTAAGAGAATGGTGGGTTTGTACTTACCAATTTTAGTTCTTAACATGTGGTGCTTATTTGATAAATTGAGGCATATGATATTCTAGGAGATCACTTTCATTTTAAATTTTTGGGTTTGAGGAGAAATATTTCTCCGGTGTGCATTTAATTTTCTCTGAATCCATAAAATGCACCCCTTCTTCTTCTATTTTCTTCTTTGTATATTTTCTTTCTATTTTATTTTCTTCCATTGCTGGTTTTTTCTTCGATTAAGTGGGTTAGTTTTCACCCCAAGTATACTTTTTGATCCTTGGTTTGGATCTTTTATTCCCTATTTTTTTTCCCTTTTACTAAGTCCTTCTGAAGTTGAAACAAGTGAATTTTTGTGAGGTTGTGCGGTTGTGCTTCCCCATGGGTTATAATTAACACTGGTAGATATAATTAAGTTTCCTTCGACTCCATGTCTTGTGGGAGGATTTATTCATATGAATCCTCTTGTTATTCCTCTTCCATTGTCATATCCATATCTACATATGTATCTGGCCCTTGCTTTTGATCATTGTGTAGTTCAGTTGTTTTCCTTTGTTTATATTCCTCTTCAATGATTCCTTGTATTGGTTGTTTTTATGCATTCCCTTGATTTGTTTCATGTGTAGGAATTTTTGTACCTTACATGGTTAAAAAGAGTTTGGAATCTATTGGAGTTTTTACTCCACAAGTCTTATGTAGATTTGATTCTTTTTTTCCCTTGTTTTATTTTTCCTTGTACCTTAGTGAATCCTTCTTGATCAACATTTTGTTCTATATTGGTTTTAATTACATTAATGTTTTGAGGGAAATCCCTGAATAGGTGCCCATGTTCATGGAATTTTCAGAACCTAAATGAGATGTCTATAGTCCAACATTTGAATCCGTTTTTTATAATAAAAGATGATATTAATGGATACAGGAAGGGTTCCTGACACATTCATATAAATGTAGATCCTTGCATAAGATGTATATCTTCATGTTCATGTGACCTTAGATGTTTTGAAAAATACGCCAAGGATATTACCTGTGTTCGTGAGTGTTTCTTCTTCCTAGAATTCTCGGGGAAATGAATACATTCTGATCCACATTGGGGCTTCTATGAAGTCTTCTTTTTCCGAGGTAAATCATTTCATCCAAAATCTTAGGTACAAACCTTTTGAGTTGAAGAAGTAAGGACCTTCTTCAAATATTATATCTTGGTCTTCAATGCTTGTGACGATAGTATTAAAGAAGCCCTTGGAACCTAGATTCAGTTCCACTTGCCCTTTGGGCTTCCATCTAGTTTTGACCCATCAGGAAAGGGATTTCTCTGAAGTCTAAATACCCATGAACTTCATTATGACAATGTCTCCCTTCAAGTACTATATCCAGTTGTTGATCTTTTCAGAAGTGACTTCTATATAGGATTTTGGCTATTTTAGCTAGGCACCCATTTTTCATCTTTCTGGTTCCTTCTAAGGCTACCCCTTTTCCCATTTGTTCACCTAACTCTAGCTCAATTGAATTTCCTGCACCACCAATTTCTTTATTCGATTGGTTGGGCCTAGGGCTTCCTTGAACCACATATTTAAATGATTTGGTGTCCTGTGTACCTGAGGCCATAGCCCCCTTACACTTGTTTCCTTTCTCCATCGACAGATCTATGCCTCCCTGTGCTGATTCTCTTACTTGCCACAATAGATATTCATGAATCATTGTTGTTGCAATCACATAGTTTTCCAAATGCTTCAACCCTAACCTGCACCATTGTCTAAGTTCACCTCGATTTGCTTCATTATTTCACTCCAACTTAAAAGGACAATACATAATTCATTATTATGAATTTTGTATTATATACAATACTTATAAGTATATATATTATTATCACTTTTTCGTCAATTGGGTCTAGCTTGAGTGGTTGTGTGATGGAGTGTTATCCTCCCCACCTAAGTTCAATTCTCACAAGTGACATGTTGAGCTTATAATGAGTATATTGTTTTAATGGATTCAAAATTGGAGGTTTTTCGTGAGTTTGTAACGTGGAAAAAACAACATAATGAGGAAGGTGAATGCAAGTGGCAGTGGACAATCTTATGGAGATGGAACAAATTTTATTTTTATTTTGATGGTGATGGAAAACAAAGTTCTAACATGGGATAATGAGAAAAAGAGCAGCTAACAAGGACTGAATAGATGCTCATTGTCTGAGGTTGAAGAAGAATTGGTGAACCATCTTTTTATTTCTTGTTCTTTTGTTGTGCAGGTGTGGCAAGAGGTCTTTCAGACGTTGAAATGTCTAGGCTCATGGAATCATGGGATGCTTGAGGAGTGTATGTGGCATTGGGTAAAGGATGCAAAGAGATACCCTCTTATGTTCTATCGGGTTTATGGTTACATATAAATCATACTTTATATCAAGGGGAAAAAAAAGTAGTCCAAGTCGAGTTGCACATGTGGTTTGGGCTGCTTCCACTGAAAGGATTTCCAGGTCTTTGTGGAGCCAATATTGTATTTCGTCGAGAGTTTAACTATCAAGTAGATGTTTGAAGAGTTTTTGGATTTGAACCTATGACCTACAAAGAGTAAACACATGTTCTTAACCATTAGATCTGCTCAATTAATTATATTATATAAAAAATTACAATTATAACAATCTATAAATTTTATAAGAATAATAATAATATAATATAATAATATTGTTATATTATAATCTAACCATATTATATTGTATTATAATATAATATTATTTTATTTTATTATACTAATAGTATAAATTAAACTACTGATATTGTATTATAATGAGCATTTATTTCAATGATTTAATATTATAATATAATAATTAATAAAATTTTATAATGAATACAAATATATGTGTAATTTATTATAATAATAATAATAATAAAAAAAAACATTAAATTTTAATAATAATAATAATTATTATTATTATTTATTTTAAGGTTTTATTACAATCACTTACCTTAATTATATTATATGAATAATTATAATTATAATTATAATTATTTATAAGTTTTGGTTTAATATTTAAGAATGTGTGTTTTCTCTTAAGAGGTCACAAGTTCAAATAGAGAGGGGAGTAGGGTATATGTTTAATAATGTCTTTTTAGATAAAAAAAAATGTGTCAAAATTTAGCAAACCAACTGTTCTAGTGGACACTCTATCGATCATCAAGGACATCAAACTTCGATGATAAAAAAGGTTATTGAAGAGAATAATAGTTGGATAGAGAAAATTAAATTAAAGAATAAAATTTAATAAAGTAGAAAATTAAGAAGGATTAAGGTTAAAAAGTGAAAATTGAAACAGTTAAGAAAAAATAGTTAAGATTATAAAATTAAAATAAAGAGAAGAGAATAGGGTTAAGAAGGAAAAAGAGTAATAAAATGATTGAAAATAATATAAAAGATTTTTAATAATTGGAGGGAAAAATAAAGGGGGAGGGGGATTCTAAAAGGGGGATGATTAATAATTTAAAAAGGTTAGAAGGGACATGGTTGATAATATAATTTTTTTTTTTTTTACGAAAAGTAATATAAATAACAATTATAAATTATAATGTTTAATATTAATAATTATAATGATTAATATTAATAATTGTTAATATTAATAATTATAATAATTAAAGATAATAATTATTAAGAGAGAAATTAGGGTTGAGAAGAAATATTGTTAAAAAAATAGAATCAATAAAGAGAAAAAGGGAAATGATAGGAAGATTATAATGAATGACTAGAAAATGGGGATAATCTCGGAGGATTAAAGGGGATAATAATTATTAAATATTAAAAAGAATTTTGGGGTTTAATAATTAATAATAATTAAAAATAATTTTAACAATAAAAGAGATTAAAAAGAGGATTAGGGAGCAAACAAAGGAGAAAAAGAAGAGTCAAGGACCAAAAGGGAGGACACTAGAGAAAAAAGGGAGGGGGGAGAGAAGAGAGATAAGGTCGCATAAGGAGGTAATAGAAAGGAACTCGAAAGCAAAGGGAGAATCAAGTGGAAAGATCATGGATAATAGGCTTCCAGATTGGTTGAGTTTGTATCCATCTTCTTGGTTGAAATTGTTGGGATGTTTTTCAATTTCCAAAGCTTCACGAATGAGGCGAGAGGTGTAATGAGGTCCAAAGGCTAGAAATTTTGTTTGGTTGAAGAAGATAAGATGTTTGGATTTGAAACAGTATTATGCAATGACAGATTTAGAGACTTCGTTGTGAGAGGTATCGACAATATGCTCCTTGAGCCTGGCAGTGAAGGATCTACCAGTTTGGCCAATATATAATTTTCCATAAGAGCAGGGAATTTGGTAGACCCTTGGGCCAAGCATAGGGTTTGACTTGGCTTTAGCCATTCTAAACAATTGTTTAAGGGTTTTGTAGGGTTTGAATACTGTCTTAATATTCTTCTTAGCGAGAAGTTTAGAAAGACAATCGATGGTACCTTGGATGTAAGGGAGAGAGATGAAACCTCGGGGAGGAGAGGAAGGAGAAGAATTTTTTTGAGAGGGGTTGCAATCTGAGCAGAAGGCTTGGTTGATTTGAGAGTGAGAGTACCCATTGGCCAGAAAGGCTTTAGTATGGTGGGACTTTTCTTTTTCAACAAATTGGGGGAAAACATATTGTTGGCCCGAGTAATTAAAGTTTTAAGAACACCCAACTTTTGTGAAGGATGATTATGGGAAAGGGCATGAAGGTATCGATATGTATGGGCTTTCTTCCTAAACACTTGATGTGTCAAGGACCCATCAGGAAGACGTGATATAAGAACGTCGATGAAAGGGATATAGTTACCAGATTCAGTTTACATAGTAAATTGGATATGAGGGGAGATGTTGTTGAGATGGTTGAAAAAAGAGGTTAATGTAGATCGACCATGGGGAAAAATGACAAGGGTGTTGTTAAGCCCTAAATAGTGGCACATTACCCCTTAATTGGAAAATATTACATTAGTAATGTTATTTTATTTATGTCGGCTTGGGTCCATTAGTTGTAATTGTACCTCCTAGTCTCCTATATATACCAAGGAGACATTTTTATTTGGAATCATCTTGTACTTGAACATTTATGTGGTGTATAAGGAGGTTTCCTCGTCAAAGAGGCTTATTATCTGAAATTCTCTCTTTTTCAAGGCGTTGAGTACTTATTATGAGGTTTTTCTGTGCTATATTGATATTTGGTTCTTAACATATGGTATCAGAGCTCAAGGTCTTGGGGTTTTGCTCCTACATCTGAGACACCTTGGAATTTTCTCTTTAATGTTTTTTCTATGACGTTTCACAAGGAAAACCTTGGAGGTACGTTGGGTTAAAATTTCAGCTTCTGAGGCCTTATACTTTCGGAAATACAGCCTATGTAAGATAGGTTTCTGGAATCATCCTGAATTGAGCCATCGCAGAATTTTCGCTATTATCTTTTTTCTATAATGTTTCAGACATTAAAATATGAATTTTATTCATAGAAATTATTAAGGTACCCGTGATAAAAAAATTCAGCTTCTGGATCATCTTACATTTGTAGATACACCCTATGGAAGACAAGGTATCTGATTAGTCTCAAGAAGGTGTTATGGGTAAAAAAATCATAACTTCTTCCTAGAGTATCCAAATTGAGTGAGACTAGTTGCATTGGATATTGGACAGTCCATAGTATTTCTGGTACAATTTTCAGAATTTTATATCAATTATTTTGTGTGAGGCACGCTATACAAGTGAGATATCCTGGAAATTCCAGGAGATCAAACATGTGCCATTACAGAGAATAAATATCGGAGAACTACAAAAAATAAATTTGCATACCCAAAAGGGTCGAAACTTTGGAGATACAACAGAAGAAATATTTTCTAGTAGAACCACCTCAAAATCAATGTTTAAAAGTGATACTTGGCCAACATGCCACCAAAAAAGACAACTTCTACACCAAATAATCCTCTAGGCAGTCCTACTTGGACTCTTGATGAAGGTGAAGAAATGCGTAGGAACATAAATGAATTACAAAAGAAGATGGTGAAAAAAAATGAACTACAAGGGATGATGGATTCAACTTAAGTTAAATTGGAGGCTACAATGGATACTAAGATGGATGGTTTAAAAAGGGATATCATGGAAGGATTGAAAAATTTCCTAATAGAGAGGACACCTGAAAGTGAAAATGTATCCCATGAAATTCATAATGAGGACACAAGGAAGATGAATCAAGAATGGAGAAACTCCAACTTTGGGTTGAAGATCAACCACATTCCTAAGATTGATATGAGGAAGTTTGATGGCAAGGACCCAATCACATGTATACTTCCGATGGAGCAATTCTTTGATCTACATAATGTGCCACATACAAAAAAGGTACAAATTGTTTCTTTATATTTAGAACCCAATCAATTTGTATGGTATTGATGGCTTTGTTCTCGCAAATCACTCGTTAGTTGGACAATTTTCACAGAAGAAATGATAGCACACTATGAGGATACAAGGAGCAATACCTTCTTTAGCCAATTGATAAATCTCAAGCAAAAGGGTTCAATTACAGAGCACATTGAGAAGTTCCAAAGATTGAATATAAAGGTAACAAATATTCCAAATGAGCACTTGATTTATGTATTCATAGGAACTTTAAAGGATAACATTCAACATGAGGTTCGCCTTTGGGAACCCAAATCATTGGAGAATGAATTTAGGGTGGCAAGAAATATTGAAAGTAAAAATATGGATATGGCTACTAGAAGGACCAATCCTAACATCTATCGAGAGATTAATGTTCCTTCTTCTAAAACACCTCAACTACAAGGTTGACACCTCAACAATTGGAGGAAAGAAAAGAAAAAGGTTTATGCTTTAATTGTGATGGCAAGTACAGTAAGGGACATAAGTGTGGTGAGAATAAATTATTCTACATATATTGTGAAGAGGAAGAAGAACAAGAACAAGAACAAGAACCATCACAAGATGAAAACGTAGAAGCAATTTCTTCTGAAGAGTTGACTCCCATGATATCGTGTAATGCATTGGATGGAATTAACACTCCTCAAACCCTCAATATCGAAGGATATATCAAAAAGAAAAAGGTAATGTTCCTAATTGATTCTGGTAGTACTCATAATTTCATTCACTATAAATTAGCCAAAGCTCTCAATTGCTTTGTATATCCAATGCCATAGTTTCAAGTAATGATTGCAGATGGAGAAACTATCAATAGCTCGGGAAAATGCAATAAGATCAATCTTACTATGGGGAAATATGTAATGAATAGTCCAATGATTGCTATACCCATGGGTGGTGTTGATGTCATACTAGGAATCCAATGGTTACAATCATTAGGAACAATGGCTTTTAATTTTCAAGAACTTTTTATGAAATTTTCGTTGGAAGGAAAAGAAATTGAGTTAAGAGGTATTATAGGGAAACTCAGTAAGGTGATAATCTCTAATGGCATGACAAAATTATTGAAAAGGGGGCATCAAGGTGTTATTGCATAACTATCCTCACTAGATGTTCAAACATCTAAGACATCTATTACCCTAGATCTCCAAGGGATCATTGATAAGCATTCCAAAGTATTTGAAGATATTCACAAAGGTCTTCCACTCACTCAAAATCATGATCATGATATTCACCTAATTCTTGGGAGTGTTCCTCCTAACATCAGGCCGTACAGATACCCTTATGCCCAGAAGAGTGAAATCAAGTGTATGGTTGAAGAAATGTTAGAGGAAGGCATTATTAGACTTAGCCAAAGTTCTTACTCTGCACCTGTGGTAATAGTATTCAAGAAAGATGATGCATGGTGTATGTGTCAATATTATAAAGAACTTAACAAGATCATTATTAAAGATAAGTTTCCCATTCCTGTCATTGATGAATTGTTAGATGAACTACATGGAGAAATCTATTTCACAAATTTGGATCTTCATTCAGGGTATCATCAGATTAGAATAAAGGAAGAAAATATCCCAAAAACAACATTTTGAACTCATGAAGGCCATTATGAATTTTTGGTCATGCCTTTTGGCCTTACAAATGCACCTTCCACATTCCAAGGGTTGATGAATT
>JZKD02S1047410.1:32831-44744 GCA_000966675.3 Picea glauca | reverse complement strand
GTGTCTTAGGGTTTATCCCTAGGAGGACCAAGGAAACATGGAGGAGGAAATGAGGACCATGGGTGATGTGGTGATAAAAAGGAGCTGCCTACCGGGTCCACTCGAAGATTGGCCCTGGGCCATTTGCAGGGTTGGTCGGTTATTGGCTTGTTATCATGTCGCTCGGTAGCACATGGGTGGTAAGTGTAGTGAAAACTCATCTTGGGAGGCACTTTGAAAGAGCACTCTTCTCCACTTGTCGTGGAGTTTGGGTGATCATTGTGGCTCCCTTGCAGGGCTTTGCATTTTTATTCCTTGAGAAAATTCTTGGTAACACATGAGTTGTGTTGTGGGCTCTTCAGATGGTTTTGGGATCTAGTATATATAGGTTGGCTTTGAGTCATTGAGATCCTTTGTGGATGATGCGATTTCTTGCGGTTTTTGTTTTTCAAGTCCCATTGTGTTGTTGGCTCCATGAAGCCAATGTAATGTATTGTGTTTTATTTGTTGACAGTGTAGGTTTTCCATTCGTGCTAAAGGTGGTGCGGGAAACGAGTTGGTTGTTGGGTCTTCATGAAGATTGGCCTTGGGTCATTTGTATGGTGGTCGACATCCAGTACATGGGTGACAGTGAGGACAAGTGCCTACATCACTTGTGTTATTCATCATGCATTTGGTGGAGGTATGTCCATTTCTATATTTATGATTGATGACACATGCATTGGTGGCAGATTACTGATGGACGACATCATTGGCACATGGTAGTTCAGATGGGGGATTTTCCATGGATGACTTTCATACTCTTAGAGAGAAAGTGTCTACGATGAGGGCCGACTACCAATAGTTGTTGACGGACAGGGACTACTTGTTGGGGATTGGCGAGATGTATTACGGGGCTCTGAGGGAGAAGGAATTGGAGGTGGACAGACTCACTCAATAAAATTTACCATCACCCTTTTGACCCTCTTTAATTCTTTCCCAGCTCTAATGTTTTTTTTTTCGCCGAGAAGACCCACAAACCCTTTTTGAAGCATCGTTATTATAGCAAACTTGTCGCAACATCCGTCAAATGCAACATATTTATAGATTTTATCATGTCGCAGTTCTGATGTTATATAAACCTAAGTGACGGTTAGTATTTTGACTTGGTCAACATACTAAGGTGGCCGTTGGAGGGGGAAAACCTAGTTTCCACAACGTCACAATTGCGACAACAATCTTCACAAACGTGGCAAGAGAGACGTTTATGTCATAAACATGGCAATAGAGACAAATAGGTGGAAAACGTGGCAAGAGTGATGACAATGTGGCAAGAGAGACATCAACGTGGCAAGAGAGACGTCAACGTGGCAAGACCGACGTTATCGGGCAAGGTGATTTTTTTTTTTTTTTTAATTTCCTCTATTTTGCGACAATATGGACAATTTTGTCCATAATGCTGCAAATAGAACGTCGAAATTTTTACAATATGTACTAGTGGTGGCACTGCCTTTATCAACTTTGAGAACAATGATGTTCGGGTTATAGCCAATAGAATGAAACTGCTCCTTAGATAAGTTGGGTCTAGGAAGCTTGGAGTGCTGAAGGATACGACCACATTCTTATCTAATTTATTCGGCTTCATGTGTGTAATGGATTCGATGGAACAAATAATTTCCTCAATAGGAAGGAGTTCAGGGACAACTGCAAAATTGAATCCTTTTTCAAGAACTTGAATAGTAGGGGAGTCTAGCTCACACGAGGATAAATTAATGACACCCGATGGCAGGGAGGAAGAAAAATTTTGGGGGACGAGAAGAATTTGAAGAGAACTAGAACAAGGTTGAGGAGGGCAAACATTATTAGGTTTAGGGTTTGGCGACCCATCCAATTTAAAATTTGCGTTTTCATTTGGTTATGGCTGGGTATCGCAATTTGAAACCAATTCTCAACGATTAGAAGCAGGGCTAGGATCTTTGAATGAGAGTGAAGGGGTTGAAGGGTTTTGATTGTGAATATAAGCAGATTTGGGAGAACAAGAGAACGATGAAGGATTATCATGATGCGTGCATTGTTGAGCACGTCCAGATTGAAGAATAGTAGAGAATCGAAGGTCGATTTGTTGTGAGCACTGAGGGGTGTGTCCAGATTGTAGATTACAAAAGGATTGTAAGTCGAAAGAGGAGGGGGTTTCCAAAAAATTACAGTTCGAGATAGAAATTAATTTTAGATTTATTAATCTTAACCATGATTTTATTTATTTTAAATAAGTAAAAAGTTTGGGTTTGTGAATCTTTACCATGATTTTATTTATTTTAAATAAGTAAGAACTTGTGACTTTAAAAGTTAAACACCAACTAAATCAATACTTCATTTTATTTGAAAAGACATTTAACCATATTTGAAAATGCTAATACATAATGTATAATAGAAAATTTTGAAGTGCTAAAACTTTATGGCTTATAGACATTTTTATTGATGCTATGTACCAATATAAAGTATTTTTTTATTATTACTATTCTTTTAATTTTTCTAAAAAAGTTTAACCTCCATAATCGTTTTGGTTTACATCTTCTATACAGAAGCAATATATATATTGGATTAACTAAATGATATGACCCCTCAAATAACAGTAGGCCAGTAATTTCTATACCAATACAATAGAATATACATATATTGCTTCTGCATGGAGGATGATAGGATTCAAGTTGTCTAAAAAAACCTTTCCCTTTTAATGTTGAAATAAGAAATTTTATATAATTTTTATAAACTAAACAACAAAGAAACCGAAAGAAAAAATCAAAATATATTTGAATGCTCATGGGCCCTTATGTGGAAATGTAAAATTTAAAATCAAATATTATCATTAAACCCTAAAATAGAGTGTTGGTAAGCGTGTTGGGTCTGAGTCTTTGGATGCGGGGTGTAGCGTATTGGGTCTGCTCGTAACGCCGTCAAGCCTGTGTCTCCCTGACGTGCCTTTGGTTGTGGGTAAGTTTTTTGTCCTTAACTTGAATTATAAGTGTTTTAGTTCCGGAGATATGTTGTATATCTGAACATATAGAATTGGGTTCGTTTGCAACTCTGTCAGATGAATGCCTCCCTCCCGTTGCTTTTAGACAAGGGAAGGTGTTTTGTCTTTTGAATCAAATGGTATAATCTCACCGTATACTGTATTTTTTGCTGCACTGTTCGATACTTTGTCATTTCTGTCTTCGACAAAAAGTGTACCATGGTTTAGTCTGGAGGTTACTGTTTGTAATTTATCCAACATGATAGATTGTGAGGTTATGAAGCCACTGGAATAAATGTCAATGTACTAAGTATTTTAATAAGCCTTCTGTTTACTGCATTATATGATACGGTTGCTCAGTTTCGATGTGCTATTTTTGATAGGTTTCACAAGCAAAGGGTTTAACCCCACATATAATCATCATCAAAAACGTACATCGGCGCTAATATATTTTGGAGAGACAAAATGCTTATTGCCCAAATAAGAACCAATTCCCATCAACTCCGTTGTTAAACTAGGCGATGGAAAAGACCAAAAGAAGCTCGAGAAGAAAGGGTTCATTTTAGAGTGTGAAGCTTTCAAAGACAGAGGGACAACTATATAAATATCTTGATAGCTAGCTCTTGGAATGACTTATTCAACGAGGGGACAATGGATAAATTAGGGGAGCTCATCATCAAGTTGAACAGCAAAAAGGCTGAACTGCTGAAACCAATGTGTGAGACGGTATGTCCCATAGGCTATTGTTAGCCTCGTGGACGTTAAAATTACTTCTTCTTCTTCCCACTGTTTTTTCCTTTCGTTGCATAGGCGTACGCAACGCCCTATTGTGTGGATTTTCTTATTGATGTAACTAACATGGATCTCAAGTCCTGCAGTTTTCAAAGTGGACGTCTTCTGGAGTCTGCTACTCTTTTTTAGAAGTAGTCTAAACATTCTATCTTTTGGTTGTTTTCCAACAACTTTTTTCGTTTAATTTTGTCAGAAATTAGGTGATGAATGGTTGGATCTACAGATTTGAGTGGCTAAGTTTGTATAATCCTAGTGCCCTCTTTTGGTTGTTTTCCAACAACTTTTTCTGTTTAATTTTGTCAGAAATTAGGTGATGAATGGTTGGATCTGCATATTTGAGTGGCTAAGTTTGTATAATCCTAGTGCCCTAGGGATTTTTCAGCACGCTGAATCCATTTATGCATTCAAAAATTCAATTTAAACAACAAAAAATAGCCATTTTGTCCAAATTTACATAGCCAGATTCTGATAAAAAAACCCAAAGGTAGAACGTTTAGCCAACACCCTTTTTTTGTTCTTTTCCGTATATGAAAGCTTTTACAAAGGGAGTAGGATAACTCGGAGCAATCTTCCTTCCCTAGTTCCGTTTTTAGGCAAAAAAACGGGCCTGAATCCAACCAAGTTTTCAGGGTAGTTTGAGTTTCCCTTGGATCAAAGTTCCATGCATTTCAGAACTTTACCGAGGGGTTTTGCCTCATTTTAAACCAACCAAGATACTCATAAGATAGATCAAAATTCTGGATTGGCTGGAAATTTAAAAACGGACAGCATAAAAACCTATCCAAAAAGTAACTTGGAAGGAAAGATTACTCCCAAATTACCCACTCCTTTACAAAGTCCTACATCACTGCTTTAGCACGTTTGATAGAGAGTCTTCTTGTGGCGGACTGGCAAAGGTTTAAGAAGCCAAATGTCGAATGGATGATACAAGATTGTATAACCCCATTGTCTAATGGTGAGCCTTATACATTTTATGAGGGTTTTTGATAGGTGCCAAATTTGTTGCAACATTCAAATGACAGGTCCCTCGAACATTGAAATGATATATAAATTACATGTCCTTGGAACATTAAAATGATAGTTCCCTGGAACATTAAAATGATAGGTATCTTACAAGAATTTGTCACTTCAATATTAGTAATATTTTTTTTTTGGGTATTTGCTATTTTTTGGGGGTATTTGTTGGAAATCAGGATACAAATTGTTAGATCCCTAAATTTGAATGATTATTTCTATATTATGGAAATATCCTTTAACATGTTAAATCCATTTTTGTATTCAAAAATATATTTTAAAGTGATTTTTTATAATTTATATCAATGGAAAAAATATTTAATAAAATAATTAGAAAATCCCTATTTTCCAGTATTTTTTTATAAATAAAACTAATCATGTCAAATAAATAATACTATTTATACAATATTTTCTTATTAAATATTTCAAAATACTTATACAATATTCTCAACTTTATATATTTACAAAATAATAAATACAAAACTTATCATTTAAATTTATCAAAGTAGATTTTCTAAAAAAATAAATGAAGTTTACCATGTCCAACTAATTATACCACATTTCAATGTTTCAAATTATACCACATTTTAATGTAAATTTTCTAAAAGAAGTTTACCATGTCCAACTAATTATACCACATTTCAATGTTTCAAATTATACCACATTTTAATGTAAATTTTCTAAAAGATTATTGAAGTTTACCATCTCCAAGTAATTATACCACTTGTAAGTTGTTTAATGTGCTAGATGTCCCACATTTCAATGTTTCAAATTATACCACATTTCAATGTAAATTTTCTAAAAGATTATTGAAGTTTACCAAGTAATTATACCATTTGTAAGTTGTTTAATGTGCTAGATGTCTCAATTATTATAGCTTGTTCCCATGTTAGATATATGAAAGGATGGGATGTTGTTAGGTGTTACCATGTTAGATTTTTCAAATGGTAGTGTATATATCTTACCTGAATTTTTTTTTAAGTGAGATGATGTTAAGTGTTACCATGTTAAATTTTTCAAATGGTAGTGTATATATCTTACTTCATAATATATTTAAGTTAATGTTTTATTGTTAGGATTATTGGTTCTACTTTATAATATATTTAAGTTAATGTTCGATTGTTAGGATTATTGGTTCTAATGTAAGTGAGATATTAAGATTCAATTAAGATTAACTATATAGGATTATTTGTTTTTATTCACTCTAATGTGAGTGAAAGAAAGATCTATGTAGGAATAACCATATATTATTAAGGTATTTTTATATGGGTTGTAACTTCCGTTGTAAGAGTTTTTGAAATGTGGGAATGTTGGGAGAGTGGATACAAGTGTCTTGAACAAGTAGATTTTTTCTCCAAAGTTACAGGAAAGTGAAGTTACTAGCCACAATAATATATATTAAAAATATATAAAAATATTTTAGATTGCAATGATACTTGTTTTGATACATTTTAAATATTATTTCAATAAAACTAAAGGTCTATGGAAGACAATGTTTCTCCTATTCCAATAACTACAATATTGAAATTACTAATTTAATTTGTGCTAATAATTATATGAATATATTTAACACAATACTGAAACTTTAATATTTATAAATATTTCATTAGAAAATGAAAAACAAAATTGAAAATACATATATACAATTTTAACATCTTTTTAAAATTAAACTTTACATATATAAACTTCAAACATTTTTGAAAATTTGAAACATTGTTCTTTTTTATTGGGAAAAGCAAAATAGTACTACTCTTCTAATATGAAAATACAATAAAAGTCTATGATATGTTTGGTTGATATCAACTACAGTTTTCTAATATGAAAATACAATAAAAGTCTATGATATGGTTGGTTGATATCAATTACAGACTGGAGCAAATGCTTTCCATGGATAGGATATCTATTTATTCCACAACTATTAAAAGTTTTTCATACCAACAACTATTAAGTGAATATTATTAAGTATTTTTACTTAACTAATTTATTAAGTGTTTTTACTTAACTAATTTTTGAAATAATATTTACGTATAGTTTAGTCTTTATTAGTGATATTATGTATTTGAAATAATAGTATAAAAATATTTACATTTTAATTTAATATAATTCTAATTTAAAGCTCTAGAAAACTGGTTCCCAAACTCCCATTTATTTCCCATTTACTTGATGTTGAAGCTCCCAAAAAGCTCTCAAGTTCTCAAAACAATTCCCAATCAATTAAGAACGTTTCTACCAATTCCCAAGCTCTCGAAACTTGGAATGAATTTCAAAAATGTTAAAAATGTCGAAAGTGGTTCCCATGCAACTATGATTATAACTCATAATCATAAAAAAATGCAAATAATATAATAATAAAATAATTAACGAGTATAAAAACATTAAATTTATTTTAGTGTAAAGTTATATGACATTCCAAAAAAAAATATTAATAAATTTATGATTTAGAATTCAATTCAAGTATTTCGTATTTTAAATTTGAGATTAAAATGGAGAAATACATGTAACTAAGTAGAATGTATTTTTATTTATTAAGTGATTTTACAAAAAATACATTTAATAACTTTTAATGTAATGGCGTAACTAAGTAGAATGTATTTTTTATTTATTAAGTGACTTTACAAAAAAATACATTTAATAACTTTTAATGTAATGGCTCTAATCCAAGTTTTTAATGATTATTGGCTTTTTATTATTAGGTTTTCTATTTTTTTATGTTTTGCATGTAATTATTTTAACTTTCGATAAGGCATTATATTTACTATACATAATTATTTGAAATTTTATACTTATTCTATAGTGAAAATAAATATTATTTAAAGATTTATATTTTTTTGAATTTTATTTATAGTTGTGAGCATTGTTCTCTCCTCATCACTTGAATGTAACTGCTATCATAATTCCAATATATTGTTATCACTTGGATGTAACTGCTATCATAGTTCCAGTATATTGTTTTAAAAGGAAATTGGTAGATATTGGAAAATTTAGTGATGGAAACAATGAAATATATCCATTGCCCTTATTGAAGCAATCAATTATGTCCATTACCCTTATATCTTATACTTAGGATATGGGTCAAATAAGAATAGAAAGATTCTTCTTTATGGGTCGGATATGAATACTATGATTCTTCTTTAGCTACTGAAATGTTTCAGTTGGTGAAGTCATGCAGTAACAATCAATCCACACTCAATAAGATGTATATTCTCACGAAGTTATGAACCAATAATCAATCCACACTCAATAATATGTATATTCTATTCTTTCAACCATTTAACCCAATAGCAAATCCACCACTAACGTTCAAGTGATTAGTCCATAGATAACTTGAGTTAATAGAACCAATTATAATTTCTTGAGTTAATAGAACCAATTATAACTTCTTGGTGTGATCTAGTTTATAAAAATAAAAAATAAAAATTGATATAATTCTTATATATTACAAAGAAATCTCATGGTTATACTTGATATCACAAGTTTCATTAAAAATGGAAAGAAATATCATGGTTATATTTATGTCACAAGTATCACTAAAAATATAGTAAAAAATGATTGTTTTATAAAAAATAAATAAATAAAATAAAAAAATGCACATGTTAAATGGATTTTTTAGTTTTACACAAGGAAAATGTTCATAAAATTTTTCCTATAAAAATAATTTAGACATTTCCCTAATGAGGTTCCATGTCGCTAGCATGCAAATTCGAGTATTAAAATCTCTTGTCATTGTCCTCACTTCCATTTCTTGTAGGGAGGGCAACATTCAAAGCGTTTTAGAGCAGGTTCGACAACTCCCCCCCACACAGGTTTAATGGCGCCTTCAGTGCACCATGGCTGGTGGATGACGATGGGTACATGAGGCATGTGCAAGTTCATTTCAGCTCCTTTGGCACCCCTCCACTTCCTTCGGGTATGTTATGGTTTCTCCCACTTTTTTAAATTTATATATAATCAATAACATATATTCTTTTTGTTCATACTTCAATTTTAGAGATATCGTGTGCTCCAAAAATAACGTGGTTCTAAAAAACGAAAAAGACATGGTTTACTCGGAAAAGTTCGGTGATCATGGGAATTGGAATCTGAAATGGACGTCATCGGTCATTCTTCGCTAGTTTTGTTGGCCTTCTTCTAGAGGCGAGGCAGTCTATTTCTGTTTGATAGAGAAATGATAAAGGACGAAAACTGTACATGTATTTGTACTTTTCTTTTTTTGGAATTTTGTTGATATCCAAGAATCAGAGGTTCTTGTTAACTAAAGAGTCATCCATTCCCCGTTATTGGTTGAGCAAGAGACAGAATGTTGCACAGGGAATTGTACTTTGACGTGATGGGGGCTGTCATAACCAACAAAATGTTGCACAGGGAATTTTACTTTGATGTGATGGGGGCTGTCATAACCAATTATATCAATTGGCTTGCTTCGTAGTGCTATAATTATAATAACCATAAAGTAAATTTATATATTTAAAGGTACAATTCCTTTTTCTTAGTTATTAATTAAATGTAAATTTATATATTTAAATGTAATTTTAAAATAAATATATTTAAGTTTATATATAATCAATAACATATATGCTTTTTATTCATACTTCAATTTTAGAGATATCGTGTGCTCCAAAAATAGTGCGGTTCTAAAAAACGAAAAAGACATGGTTTACTTGGAAAAGTTCGGTGATCATGGGAATTGGAATCTGAAATGGACGTCATCGGTCATTCTTCATTGGTTTTGCTGGCCTTCTTCTAGAGGCAAGGCAGTCTATTTCTGTCTGATAGGGAAATGATAAAGGATGAAAACTCCACATGTATTTGTACTTTTCTTTTTTTGGAATTTTGTTGAGATCCAAGAATCGGAGGTTCTTGTTAACTAAAGAGTCATCCATTCCTCGTTATTGGTTGAGAAAGAGACAGAATGTTGCATAGGGAATTGTACTTTGATGTGATGGGGGCTGTCATAACCAATTATATGAATTGGCTTGCTTCGTAGTGCTATAATTATAATAACCATAAAGTAAATTTATATATTTAAAGTTACAATTCCTTTTTCTTAGTTATTAATTAAATGTAAATTTATATATTTAAAGGTAATTTTAAAATAAATATATTTAAATTTATATATAATCAATAACATATATGTTTTTTGTTCATACTTCAATTTTAGAGATATCGTGTGCTCCAAAAATAGCACGGTTCTAAAAAACAAAAAAGACATGGTTTGCTCGAAAAAGTTCGGTGATCATGGAAATTGGAATCTAAAATGGACATCATCGATCATTCTTCATTGGTTTTGTTGTCCACCCGGTGTGCTGTGATGGACTTCATCTAGAGGCGAGGCAATCTTTAGCACCTATACAATTTGGCAGTCTTTACAATTCCACCCCACGGTCGCGCACTATATATACACATGCACTACCGTAATACCAATTATAACTTCTTGATGTGAGCTAGTTTATTATTAAAAAAAAAAAAAAAATTGATATAATTATTATATACTAGAAAGAAATCTCATGGTTATACTTGATATCACAAGTTTCACTAAAAATGGAAAGAAATATCATGGTTATACTTATGTCACAAGTATCACTAAAAATATAGTAAAAAATGATTGTTTTATAAAAAATAAAAAAATGCACATGTCAAATGGATTTTTTAGTTTTACACAAGGAAAATGTTCATAAACTTTTTCCTATAAAAATAATTTAGACATTCCGCTAATGAGGTTCCATGTCGCTAGCATGCAAATCCTAGTATTAAAAGATCTTGTCATTGTCCTCACTTCCATTTCTCGTAGGGAGGACAGCATTCAAAGAGTTTTAGAGCAGGTTCGACAACTCCCCCCACACAGGTTTAATGACGCCTTCAGTGCACCATGGCTGGTGGATGACGATGGGTACATGAGGCATGTGCAAGTTCATTTCAGCTCCTTTGGCACCCCTCCACTTCCTCCGGGTATGTTATGGTTTCTCCCACTTGGCTCAGATATTGCATTTTGTCTTTGCTCCTGTCACTCTCCCCACTCTGCGAATTCTCAAGCCGCTTACAGTTTGATATATCTCCACCACCATGCCACAAGAGCATGGTAAGCCAAAGAGAGGGTCATCCTAGTACAACTATGATGATAGGAAACGTATAATTCATAGGCTCGCCCAGGCATCTTCGACCTCTCTGATTTGTTGGGATGGGGGAAAAATTGTGCCTCTAATGGCCATTGTCGAGGAGGTGATTCTAGAAGAGCCAATTATTGTTCCACTGGAATCCCTTCTGTACATTGTTCCAGAACCCCATGACCTGCCTAGCACCAACCATTCCGTCCATACTGCAGCTTGCGGTTCGGATTGGGCGACTTGCATAATTTAGGAAGAGATTTCGTCGGTCGACTACCCAATGGAGCCTCCACCACCCTCCTCAGCTCTGGACCAAGACTTACACTCCACTTGTCTCCTCGCGCAAAAGCATCTGGAACTTATCTTCGAGATGCACAGGGATATGCAGGAACAACTTCATAGGCATACCTTGCTCAACAACCAACTCGACATTTTGTATGAGGCGCTCTCGAGTTCACAGAGCCAGCAACGGTACCTAACCTGTGTGCAACCGTACGTCTTCACTCCTCATGGTGGAACTCACGGTGGCACATATTTCGTTGGTTCTTTCAATGCTTAGTCCTTTCCTTTTAGCTTTATGCACTATTTTTGCAAAGATATAGTAGAAATTTCCATACTCTTGTTCAGAATTTTCTCTTCATGCTCAGACAGTTCAGACAATACATTCCCCGACCACTTGCTCCATTTTCCATTTGTTTGGTAGAACATGTGGCGATTTTTTGTCATGATCCAGCTAGAACGGAAGGTCACCACCTGTTCCGGTTTCCACTTGTCCAATAGAACAAGTGAAAGACCTCCAAACATAATTGTATTATGTATAACTACAACATAATTTTAAAATAATAAATCTTTTTTATTTACACACACAAAAAAAAAAAATCATTAATTGCAATAAACAAAGAATACTTATATTCCTCTCTAAAAAGTTTGGAATAATGATGTATAATATTTTTCTTTACCAAGTTCTAAATCAATATATATATCATACAAGTAATATACTATTATATAATTAAAATGTTTTTCATATGTATCTTT